>LPNX010074702.1:0-27143 GCA_001517045.1 Pseudotsuga menziesii | reverse complement strand
GGTCTTTCGAAAGACATGTTATAATAATTAACCCATAGTTACCTACATTAGACATTAATTTAATTATTTTTGTCTTATTACCTAGATTCCTAGATTCCATTTTATGCTAGTTGCCTTCTACGCGTCCTAGAAGTCAACACATCCTAAAACTGAGTCATGGAGCACTTGGGAAACATCTTGGAAACCAATTTTAGAATGGCTACTCTATTCCAGATTGTCTAAAGTGCATATCTGCTTTTTCTGAAAAGTTGCCTTGCTTTATAGATGATTTAAGGCAAAAGGAAAAGCTAGTCTAGGTGTAATTGCCTTGTTTTTTCCCACATAATCCTCCCTACTTTTCTCCAAATAAAAGCATGTATGAGTTGTCTTTCCATCCCTCTTTAGCTTTCCCACTTGACTTAGCAAATTCGTGAGCATCTTCATAGATTTGGAAATTGCTTTATGCACCTATGCGGGATTTGACTAGATTTGGTAAGCCTTCTTTTTGACTATTTCAAATGGCATCCTTATGCATTCAAACCTCTCATGTAATTATATATTACATCAGCCTATTACTTCACAAGGTTGACTATTGTACACTTACTAAATACAGACTATTGTTATGCTCCACTTTTAGTCTCCTTTGGTGTTAATTTTGCATGTTTGATTGGCAATTTTTTGAGTGTAATTGTTCTATCTCTTGGGTTCAATTTCCACATGGTATCAAAGACTTTGTAGATCGATTTATCTCCTTCCAAATTGTTATTGCAGGTTCAACATCATTGTTTGGGAGCGCATTCTCCTGACTGGAGGGCACAACTACTGAGCTATGGACCAATCTCAGAAGATCGTCTTGACTCCATTCAATTTATTTGAGTGGAAAGTTGAGATGGATATATTGTTAAGAGCGAAAGGTATCTATAGGGTGACTATGGAAACTGAGGAAAATCCCAATGCAGCTGTAGAGAAAATTAAATGGCACAACAGGAGGGATGAGACATATGGTATTTTGTGTCTGATCATTTCAAGAGATCTCCTCTTCCATCTTGATGGATTGACATCACCTAATGAAGTGTGGGAGAAGCTTGAAGAGATTTTTGGAAATATAGATGAGATGAGAGGACATCAAATCGAGAATGAGCTGATCTCGTTGAGTCCCAGTAGCTTCGAATCATTTCAACTATAATTTTCCAAGTTTAAGGCCCTTGTTTTGCAGCTAAAACAGTGTGGGATCGAAAAGAAGGAAGATAAACTAGTCTTGGCCATACTCTCTAAGCTTGGTCCTAACTATTCAATGTTTTTTTTGAACTTCCATGCCACCAAGTTGACAGCTCGAGCCTGGAAGATGCCTAAGATTACAGAGTTCATGGAATCCCTCACACAGGAGCAAGATAAGCTGGTCATGATGGGAACCATCAAACCTTCCAAAGACCAAGATTTGGTTGTTGTAGATTCAAGGGTGGATTCAAAAAGAAAGAAAAAATATGAAAACCCACCTGAGAAAAAGAGACAAGTCAAAGTTTCAAGAGGAGCCTCAAATATCCAAGAAGAACTCCTAAAAGAAGAAGAATAAAGGAGAAATGATCAAGTGTGCATATGTCATTCAGGGCTATCATCCTGAGAGATATTGTACGAAGAAGAAAATTTACATGTTGACCCAACTCCTGGAGAAGAATAACATCTCCCTTCTTGATTTCTCAAAGAAGAAGGAAGGAGGATCAAATTCAGAAGACAGAGAGAGAGTACATGCCTTTGTTGTTGGCACATCAAGCTCACCTAGCTTCATCATAGATTTTGGAGCTTCTATACATATGGTTTCGACAAAGGATACATTCTCCTCTCTTGACATGTAGAAAGGTCTACCAACAGTTTTGGGAGATGAATCTCTCACTGACAGTTTGGGGAAGGGTAGGATTGATCTTGACCATGGTAGTTTCAATAATGTGTTGTATATTCCAGGTCTTTCCTCTAATATCTTGTTAGTGTATCAGATGACTCATACTGGGTCTCCAAAGAAGGTCATATTATCCCCCGATGATGTTAAAATCACTGAGATTTCGAATGGTAAAGTCATATCAAAAGGTGTTGTTGATAACACTTCGAAGGTATACAAGTTTACCCATTTTCTACCCTGCTCAAACCCCTCTGCTCTCCTTATTCATGCTAATGAAGGAAGCTAGATTTGGCATGAAATATTTGGCCATATTAACTACAAGTATCTTTCTGATCTGAGTGAAAAAGATATGGTTATAGGGTTACCGAAGATCAAGTTTGCTAAGAGAGTCTGTCAAGGTTGTATCCTAGGAAAACATCCAAAGCATAAGCATGAGAAAGCTAGTCATGAGAGAACCTCTGCACCTCTTGAGTTGATCCACAATGACATTGCTGGTCCATTACCTCATATTTCCATGACTCAAGCTAAATATGCAGTGACCTTCATAGATGACTTTTCCAGGTATTGTTGGGTTCACTTCCTAAAGCATAAGTATGAAGTGTTTGACCTCTTCAAAGTCTTTAGAGCCTTGGTTGAAAACCAGCATGGGAGGAAACTCAAGATCCTCAGATATGAAAATTGTGGTGAGTATGTCAAGTCTGAGATCACTCAGTATTGCAAAGATGTAGGTATTCAAATGCAGCATTTGATCCCTTACACATGACAGCAAAATGGTGTTGCTGAGAGAAAGAACAGATCACTGAAGGAGATCGAAACCTGCATGATGGAGGCTAAGAATTTTCCACCAAAATTTTGGGATGAGGCTATAAACTATGAATCCTACATCCAAAATTAGGTGCCTCATAAGAATCTTGATGGTATGACTCCTTTCGAAGTTTGGAGTGGGCACAATCGACATGTGACCCATTTCAGGATTTTTGGCTCAAAGGCTTGGGCTAGATTTCCAACTAAAAAGAGGAAGGCTTTGCAACCCTAAAGCCAAGAGTGCCTATTTGTTGGGTATTCTGAAGATTCAAAAGGGTACAATATGACCAACTTTATCACTAACAAATATTTCATTGAAACAAATGTTTTTTGAGTTGAGGAGTGATGACAGAAGATAAATAAGAAAAAAATAGAAAAAAATATAGATTCTTGTTAAAATTTACACATTTAGAATCTGCAAAGAAAACCATATCTGTTTTTGAAATCTCATAAAAAATGGAGGTGTACAGCATAATCAGACGAACCGCTAAACACGAGCATATTGAAAATTTGGATATAATGTTGAATTAGCCATGTTTTATCATACTCCAAGGCACAGGCATGTTGAATCCGAAGCAAAGTACAAAGCATACACATAGGCATAGGAATTCCATGAAAGCATGGGTGGAGGCTTGACCTTATCATTTATAGGGAAAAAATATTTGAATTTAAACAATAGGCGAGCGTGATTCAGTTAAACAAAACGCGTGCACATTTTATATAAACAAAACACATGCACGTTATGTACAAACCAATCGTGCGCGCATTTTGTAAAATCAAAAATAGCGTTCATCTTCATCATCATCATCATCATCTTCATCTTCATCAACATCATCATCACCATCGTCATCATCATCATCACCTTCATCATCATCATCATCATCATCATCATCAACATGATCATTATCATCACCATCAACATCATGAACATCATCATCACCATTGTCGTCATCATCATCATCAACTTCATCCTCGTCCTCATCATCCTCATCCTCGTCATCATCATCACCTTCCTCCTCCTCCTCATCATCATCATCAACATGATCATCATCATCATCATCATCATCCTCAACATCAACATCATAAACATCATCATCACCACCATCATCATACTCATCATCATCATCATCATCATCATCAACGTGATCATCATCTTCATCATCTTCATATTCATCATCATCATCATCATCACCATGATCATTGATCATCGATCATCATCATCAACATTGCCATGCTCATCATCATCATCTTCATCTTCATCATCATCACCATCATCATCATCATCAACTTCATCATCATCACCATCATCATCATCGTCATCATCATCAACATGATCATCATCATCACCAGCAACATCATGAACGTCATCATCACAATCGTTGTCATCATCATCAACATCATCATCACCATCGTCATCGTCATCATCATCATCATCATCATCATCATCCTCATCCTCATCATCATCATCACCTTCCTCATCATCATCATCATGATTAACATCATCGTCATCATCAACATCGCCATGACTATCATGATCATCTTCATCATGCTCATCTTCATCATCATCATCATCATCATCTTCATCATCATCATCATCATCATCATTGTCAAAAACCCCAAAATTTCCAAAAAAAATTAAAATTTATAAAAATACATATAATTTCAATAAATGCAGTCACTAATTGATTGATTAGTTATCTGTTATCGAAATTAATTATTTGTTGGTTATGTTTAGCAGTAAAACAATTCTTTTCAGTTTACTGATTTTGTTCTTTTTGCGACCATACAAAAAGAGACTGTCATGTAAAAACTGGGCTTACTTAGCTTCCGAGCTAATGTAGAGAGTTTTTCTTTTTCTTACACAGTATACGTAAGAAGCTTTGGGCATTGCTTAACAAATTTTTTAAAGCATTTGATTATAGCATTGTTGCAAATAGTGAACTCAGTAAAGAAATAGATACTAAACAAAATTCAAGTATTCAAGGTATAATTACTTTACTGTTTCTATTCTTTTAATTCTTGAGGGATAGAATTTAGTTCAACAGTAATGGTTGCAACCGTTTTCTTTCTAGTCACAGTATACTATAGTCCTCAAAAGATTAAAGAAATGTTTTACGTCTACCATGGTTGTCCAACGTAAGACAAAATATTTCAAATAGTTCTTTACAGATAGAAATGTAAGATCAAGGTCTATTTTTTTTGTTGTTGTCCATCTTACTAAACTATGTCATGTTTGAAAAGAATAATATACATTGTTAAAAAGCTTATGTATCCAATTCTTACTTTCAATTTTTCCCAAGTTTAAGGGGATTTCAACCTCAATATATACTACAGTCAAATAAATGAAGCTAGTATTAGAGGTTTAATTTCCTCTATATTATAACTGTTTGGAGAATGATAATCTATTTAAAGTCAGTAATATTATTCAAAATTCTCAAGAAAGTCTTTAAGCTTTTTGAGACCTATCATACTTTCGTACAACTTGCTAGTTCCATACTATATCATTCAAGATAAGTGACTACTATAAATATAGATTTACTTATCATATTTGGATTATGTAAATATAGAAATTCTTTTTCATGACTTAATAATATCCTAGATTTGATTATTAACAGATTGACTTAAAGAACAATAGCCAAGTCTATAATAAACTGAGTCATAGTATATGTCTTTATACTTAACAAGTATATGGATTATCTTTAAATTTACCTTCTATCCTCTTTTACCATAATGGCTTCCTTAACTCCTTTGCATGAACAAAAAAATATACTTGGTTAAGTAATAAATCTACTTTGGTTGCTTAATTACTAGGGTATCAAGGTAAATACTTGTATTAAGAGAATACTATTATTCCTCGTCTCTTAAGTTATACCCTATAAGACCCTTGTAATTTTTATGAACATAACGTTGATGATAGCATCGTAATATGGAAAGGAAATATTCAAAGGGTATAAGTTATAATACAAAGATGAAGATTATATTTTGTAATATAGATTATGAACATAATCATAAGGGTCGTATGGTTCCTCATGCCCTTGATGATTACTAACAAGATTTTGTTGTGACATAATAATGTAGGTTTCATGCTATGTGCAAATCGAAATAAGTGAACTATGGATAAATAATAAAATGATTGGAAATCATTTGTGGAATCCAGGACTACACAAAATTACCCGAATCGTATAAATTTTTTTACATGATAACGTGGCACTTCCTTGTCCATGCATTCGATTGTTAAAAGGCCGCAGTCAAACCCTAACTCCATCATTCTTCCTTTTCCTTTGGGCCTTTTTCGTTCTGCTGCAATTTTCCTCAAGGCACTATCGCTACCTTGCTTTGTGACAGCCTCCCCATCGTTGTTCCTCCTTGAAGGTTCATCCATTGCCCGTAGAGAGGTGATATTGTGACATTGTTTTGGTTTTTATGAAGGTTGTTGAACATACTTAGGGTTTTATCCCTCGCTGTTTCCTTGTTCAAACCCTCGACTGCAACGTCTTCCTCCTTCGTGAGTGTTGAAGTATGGTTCCTTGAGACAGTGTTGGATGTGTGTTGTGCAGTTAACCCTTTCCTCCCTTTCTGCAGAAGGTTTTCTTACTTGAATTCATGGGTGCTTCACAGTTCGATGGTGGTCACGCTTTACCCAAATTTTCTGGTAAGAGGACTGTGAATCCTTAATTTAATTGTTGATTTGTTTTTAGTGTAAATAGAATCATTTCTAATAGATTTTAATTGAATTTTTCTTGTTACAGGTCGACCCCTTCCTCAGTTTGGCAGTGCGAGATTACAACAGCGGTTCAAGGTTTACGGTAAGCCTGGTTTTTAACCATGGCCATTACTATTTGCTTGGTCCATCTGGAACAAAATGGTTGCGTTTTCAAGTCTGTCACCCTTGGGGTTACAGTTTTCTTGTTACTTTATTTTGTTGTTTTTCTAGTAGTTAATGAGGCCTTTGAGCTGCGTAAGGATGCTTTAGTTCAGGCCGTAACTGTATTTTAGTTCTGCTGTTAGAAACTTGGAGAAGCCGTGGCTTAAGAAGTCTTTTAGAATCTTTGGTTGGCTTGACTGTGTAAAAGTTAAGTTAATGAATAACTTGGAAAAAGGGGTTTGAAACCCTCGACTTTATAATTCTGCTAGTTTTCTTTTTGTACTTACAGGGTTAAACCCCTAACTTAATACATAAGTTGTTAAACAGTCCTTTCAATTATCTTAAGCTTACTATGCCTTCCCTCTACTTTATTTCTTACTTTCTTACTTGTATTATAATAATAATAATCTGTGAGCTTGGCCGCAAAAGAAAATTTACATGATCTTGGAATTTTATCCTGGGTTAATAATATATCTCTATAAGTTATTTTAGTTAAATTGTATTAAATAAATCGACTTTATAGAACGAGCATATTGTAGCTCTATTTGTTTAATTTATATTTATGGTGAAGTACTTGAGTAACTAACAATTACTCTCTTTTCAAGTACAAAAATTATGTTTGATCTTGTAATTTAACCTGCAAACTTGTCCATACAGCATGTAAAATAAAAGGAGTATATTTGCAAGCATATTATCTTATCTTTGAGTACTAAAGTTCCTATTAATATTATTACTTAGTTTATCTTAAAGGAAAGAGTTGGAACTGTTGTTACATAGTTGTTATCGTGCAACTTATAAAGAATTTATATTTTAATACAGTAATTTTAAGTATTATTTAGGACAGTCTTTGAATACAAAATTTTAATTCAATTACTGTTGATATTATAATGGAGTACATTGCCTCATGTAAAATAATTAAAGAGCTGTGTTTATAAATTTTTATATTTATTACCTTATTCTTTAATAGTTATCAACACATGATAAATTATTATATATTTACCATGTTATTATAGTTTCTAAACTAGATCCTTATGTCTTGGAGAAACCCTTTCAGTATTCTATAATATCTCATTTAAATGACAAATTATTAATTATAAAAATTTCTCATAAGAGAAGTACTATAGTTATTATACAATTAATATTTACAAAGTTAGTATTTTGAGAAGTATAAGTTTGCAGTTATGCATTTTTGTTTATATTTAACTAGATAGAACATAATCTAAAGAATAACCTATGTACAGATATATATATATACACCCTGTATAGTTAGATTATTTGTAAGATTAATTAGGAATTCTAGCTATTCTTTCTTTTGTTTAAATCTTATGTAAACAATGATTAGGACTGGAAGGGAGTAAACTGTAAATCTATAAAGCAAAAAAGATTGCTGAAAGTAACTAAAGTAAACAAATACTGTTTTTTCTATTGGTACATACTATCATTCACAACAGTTCAATTATTTTTCTGTTCTAAGAAGACTTAACAATTTATTTGTAATGAATAATACTACTTCTAAAACCAAGATAATTCTTCTGTAATTAACACAGAAAAACTACTCTATAATTTTACTAACATTCTATTATGTATTATCATCATATCATCTTTGTTTAAATTTTTACCCTTGTGCTGGAGTACGGTCTGGTAAAAACCCAGATGTGGAAAAACACAGTGGTTCATTATTTTTCATCCACAGATTCTATTTCTGATAAACTAAAACACTCTCATCACTAAACCAGTTAAATCTCTACATCATAAACTACAAGTGTAACATTCAACCATTCACAGTCATTTAAAACAATGACAGTTAAGTAACAGAACCTGTTTAAACTGGGACAACAACAGCAATGGGAGGCCGTTCCTCCCTACCAACTCCCGGAGAGCGCTCAAACAACAACTCCTCAGGACCCCCGAGCTTGCTCTGGTCTCCCTGGCTGGAACTAGGTGCAGCAGTAGTCAGATACCAGTCTTCAAACTCAGTATTAATCCAGAACTTATCAGAAAGTCCTCCCAGCTAACAAGCTGTAATAAACAAGTTACCGCAGCATTCCTCTCAGAACAACTTCCTTACTATTTTTCCCTTTTTCCTCAATGAATTTCCTAAATATCATTCACCTGAATGAATTCTCTCTGGAAAATATCTGAGCAGCCTCAACTCTCTTCATTTAGTACTTTTAAAAGATTGCCTAGGTCTTTTTTGGTTAGTTGTCATTTAATGAGCCACCTGCTATGATCCCACTTTCTTGGGGGATCATGACCCCAAATATAGGGAAGTTGCCACCTACAACTTAGGAAGTGTTTGAGGATGCTGCCACTTGTATTTTTCCCTCCACCTAGTTCCATCCACCAGTTTGACCAGTAACCTCTTTTTAACAGCTCTCCCATGCTGTTGTCTCCACAATTTATTTATTAATAATAAAATATTCTGAATTACATTCCACTTATGTTGACTCTGCTGAGTCATCAGTTCCTACTTAGCATTAAATTTAACATAATGTCTCAAGAATAAGATTAAAACAATTAACATTATTTTACAAAATTGGGGTATGTGACATACACACCCCCTTAAAATGTAACATCGTTCTCGATGTTACTTATTCTTCATCCTCTGCAACCTCCTGGAATAGATTCGGGTATGCTTCCTGCATCTTACTTTTCAGTTCCCAAGTAGCCTCTTCAGGACTAAGGTGCTTCCATTGCACCTTCACCTGTCCAATGGCACGGTTCCACAGAGTAATTTCCCTCCTCCCGAGGATATAGTCCGGTTCCACCATAATTTCTCCTTCTGGTTCCATAACAGAAATATGGAAAACATTATGCACTTTCAAATTAGGTGGTAACGCTAGCTGATATGCAACTTGACCAATTTTGGACAAAATTTCAAACGGACCACAGTAACGTGGTGCTAGTTTTGCACAAGTCCCGAGTCTTAGGGAGATTTTCTTTGGTCTTACCTTTATAAACACGTGCTCACCCACCTAGAACTCTTTGGGAGTTCTTTTCAAATCTGCTTGGCTCTCTTGCCGATCCTGTGCTACCTTCAAATTTTTATGCACTTGTTTTACAATCTGTTCCATTTTCTTCAATAATTCAGGTCCTAACACCAATCTATCTACTAGATTATTCCAGGAGATAGGAGTGTTGCATTTACGCCCATACAAAATTTCAATTGGACTAAACTTAGCTGATGAGTGATAGTTATTATTATAAGCAAACTCTGCCAAATGCAAGTAGTCCTCCCACTTACCTGGCTGACCCTTAACATACATCCTTAACAGATCTTCCAGCACCTGATTCACTCTTTCTGTCTATCCGTCTGTCTGAGGATGGAAAGAGGTGCTGAAATTTAGTGTTGTGTTTAATCCTTTAAACAAGGACCTCCAAAAATTCCCTGTGAATTTAGGATCCTTGTCTGAAATAATAACCTTAGGTACTTCATGTAACCTAAAAATATGCTTTATAAATATATCAGCTATATTGGCAGCCTTGTGGGTAGTCTTGATAGGAATGAAGTGCGCTTCTTTACTTCACTTGTCAACCACCACCATAATTGAATCATTCTGATTCTGATTTCTGGGCAATCCAGTAATAAAATCCAAGCTGATTACTTCCCGTTTCCAACTAGGAATAGGCAAAGGTTGCAGTAAACCAGCTGGATGTTGGTGTTCAGTTTTCACTTGTTGACAATCCAAACATCTAGCTATATATTCAGCTACTTCAGATTTCATATTAGGCCAGAAATATTCTTTTCTTAACATGGTGATAGTCTTTTAATAGCCTGGATGTCCTGAGTAAGGGGTTTTATGAACTTCATCCATAATCAACAATTTAACCTTAGGCACATTAGGCACATACAGTTTGTCCTTAAACAATAAAAATCCATCTTTATTTAGACTATAACCTTTTATTAAGCTTTCTGTAGGTTCTTCTTTAGCTGTAACTTGTAATGTTTTATAAATTTCATCATGTTTTATCCCTTCTGTCAGCTGTTCATTTAAATCAGATACATAAGTGTTGATTGCTGCTGTAAAATTCAGCTTTGCATTTCTGCTTAAAGCATCAGCCACCTTATTTTCTTTTCCTTTTATGTGTTGAATTTCGAAGTCATATTCACTCAAGAAGGCCAACCACCTTGCTTGTCTTGCATTTAAGTTGGGATAATCTAAAAGGCATTTCAGACCTTTATTATCAGTCATTAAAATAAGCTTTCTACCTATTAAGTGGTGTCGCCGCATTTTTAAAGCATGTATAACAGCTGCAAGTTCTAAATCATAAGCTGCATAATTCTTTTAGTGGGTCTTTAACTTCTAGGACTCATAGGAAATGGCATGCCCATCTTGAGTCAGCACACCGCCTAAACCATCATTACAAGCATCGGTGCATACCACGAAATCCTTATTAGGATATGCTATTCTTAGAATAGGCGCAATTGTTAACAAGATTTTTAATTTCTTAAAACTTTCTTCACATTTTAAGTTCCAATCGAATTTCTTTCCTTTCATTTGCAAGGAATTGATTGGATTAGCTATTTTTGAAAATCCTTCAATGAATCTTTGGTAATAACCGGTAATTCCCATAAATGACCTAACATCTGTTACGTCCTTTGGAACTGGCCAATCTTCGATTTCCTGAATCTTTTCAGGATCGAATGAAATCCCTTCTTTAGTCACTACGTGACCTAAAAATTGAATTTCATCTCTAAAGAAAGCACACTTGCTGAACTTCGCAAAAAGATGTTGCTCTCGCAGCTCGTGTAAGACTATCCGTAAGTGTTCCTTATGTTCCGCTTCATTTTTAGAATAAATTAGGATGTCATCGATAAACAAAACAACAAATTTATCTAAGTATTTATGCATTATATTATTCATTAGACACATAAAGACAGCTAGGGTGTTGGTAATCCCAAATGGCAGTACGACAAATTCATAATGTCCATACCTTGTTCTAAAGGTTGTCTTAAAGATGTCCTCGTCTTTAATTCTTACCTAATGATATCCTGATCTCAGGTATATCTTTGAGAACACCGTACCTCCACGTAGCTGACCAAACAGATCATCTACGCGGGGCAATGTATATCTGTTTTTAATTGTCATCTTATTTAGTTGACGGTAATCTATGCATAGTCACATAGTTCCGTCTTTCTTTTTAACAAAGATGACCGGTGCTCCCCAAGGGGAGACAATAGGTCGAATGTACTTCTTATCTATTAACTCTTTTAAATGTGATTTTAATTCATTGAGTTCCAAAATATTCATACGATACGGAGCTTTCGAGCTAGGTACAACACCTGGTACCAGCTCAATAGTGAAATCCAGTTCCCTCCTGGGAGGTAATCCTGGAATTTCCTCTCGAAAAACATCAGTAAATTCATTTAAAATAGGAATATCCTCTATTTTTAACTTATATTTTTTAGATTTACTTGCCTCATCTGTAATAGTTACAACATAGGCTTTGCACCCTTTTCTAACTGCTTTTTTAAGTTGTAAGGCAGAAATCTGTCTGATTACAGTTTTCCTAGGAATACCCTTAACTGTTACTGGTTGTTCATTATTATTTACGCACATAAAGGTTTTATCAAAATAGTTTAAAACTACTTTGTGTTTCTCTAACCAATCCATACCAATCAATAAATCATACGAGCCAAGTGGAAAAACATTAAGCTTAACTGTAGTTTTAAAATCATTCATAACTAAAGCACATTCTTTCACATAACAGGTTACTTTCCTTTTTTCCCCAGTGGCTAATTGAACTAACCAGGAAGTCTTAAAATTTTCAACAGTCAATTTACACTTTTCCACTACCTGAGGTGAAATGTAAGTAAGACTAGCCCGTAGATCAATTAAAATGGTTACAGGGGTTTGGTTAACCGTACCTTCTACTTCCACCATGGAAGTTTGATAATCAGCTTGGCGGTTCTCCAATGCTGCATTTATTCTGGGCATAGTCCTTGCAAGTTCTCCAACAGTCATTTCATCCTGCACAGTGTGAATATTGCTGTTTGACTTTTTTCAATTTGGGCAGACCGAGGCATAGTGTGGGCCATTACAGTCCCAGCACTTAACAGGCTCCTTTCTTTCAAAATTCTTAGTGAAATTCCCATGATTGTTGGCAGCTTCCTTTCCTTTAAAGTTACTGGAATTATTAGAATTATTAGAAGCACCATTTCTATTTCCCTGGAAGTTCTTACCATTAGAATGATTTCTGTTCTTAGTATTCTTGAAATTCTTCTGAGGTATAAATTCCTTCTTTTTAAACTCAGGCTGATTACTGTTCTTTTTAGCCTTCCAATTGGCTATACCTTCTTTCTTCTTGTTCTGTTCAAAACATAAATTAGCCTTTCACATGGCATCTTCTAGAGTCTTCGGGTTATCATACTCGATTATGTCCTTGATATGATATGGCAGACAGCTGAGAAACCGCTGCACTTTAGGTTTCTCATCAACTAAATAAGGTACATACCTCAACAAGCTTAAGAATTTACTGTTTAAATCCTTCATAGTCATGGATCCTAACTTTAATTTGTAAAATTCTTTAGCTCTTTCTTCATAATATTGTTCGGACAGAAATTTCTTCTTGAAGTACCTTTTAAAGGTACTCTAATTAACTTCTCTTTCCTTGATCCCCTTGACTCTTTTCAGATCTTGCCACCATATGTCTGCTTTTCCAGTGAGATTATAGATGGCCATTCTTGCCTTCAGCTGATTTGAATAGTTGTATATCTGAAAGTACTTCCTCATCCCGGACAACCAGGACTCTGCTTCTTCCCCTTTTTCGGTCTCTCTGTTAAAAGTTGGGGGATTTATTTTTTTAAACTCCCAGGAAATCTCTTCATATGGCCTATACTTCTTATTTCTATCATACAACTCATCCTCACTACTGTCACTAGTAGTGTAATAGCTTCGTTGTTCACTGAACCCTTCAGATGATGAACTCCTTTTAGGTTTAGCCAGCTTCTTCTTTCTAGATCCTTTCTGATGTCTAGCTTCCTCAGATTCGGATCTTTTGTTCCTTCCTTTAGTCTGAAATTTTTCCATCAAATTTTGGTTCAACTCTTCTTGAGTCTTCAGAATCCTTTCATTGTCCTTTTTGACTGATTCCATTTCAGTCTTCAAATCCCTTATAGTCTGCATCAGCTCTGAAAAATGAGCAGTTACCTCTTCTAACATAGGTTCTCTGGATATTTGTCTTGTCTCAGTGTTGGGAGACTCCTCCTGAGCATATTCTCCTAGATTCTCCATACCTGCCTGTTAGATTCAGAAAAAGAAATTTTCTGCTTCTTTACATAAAACAGAATATAGGTTAGTATATTGTTTTTACTGTTCTGTGGAAACTAGTTGGGCCACACTCACGCCTAGTATTTGAACCATGCTCTGATATCACATGTCAAAAACCCCAAAATTTCCAAAAAAAATTGAAATTTTTAAAAATACATATAATTTTAATAAATGCAGTCACTAATTGTTTGATTAGTTATCTGTTATTGAAATTAATTATTTGTTGGTTATGTTTAACAGTAGAACAATTCATTTCAGTTTACTGATTTTGTTCTTTTTGCGACCATACAAAAAGAGACTGTCATGTAAAAACTGGGCTTATTTAGCTTCCGAGCTAATGCAGAGAGTTTTTCCTGTTCTTACAGACTACAGGTAAGAAGCTTTGGGAGCTCCTTAATAAAAATTTTAAAGCATTTGATTATAGGATTGTTTCAAATAGTGAACTCAGTAAAGAAATAGATACTAAACAAAATTCAAGTATTCAAGGTATAATTACTTAACTGTTTCTATTCTTTTAATTCTTGAGGGATAGAATTTAGTTCAACAGTAATGGTTGCAATCATTTTCTTTCTAGTCACAGTATACTATAGTCCTCAAAAGATTAAAGAAATGTTTTACGTCTACCATGGTTGTCCAACGTAAGATAAAATATTTCAAATATTTCTTTACAAATAGAAATGTAAGATCAAGGTCTATTTTTTTTTGTTGTTGTCCATCTTACTAAACTATGTCATGTTTGAAAAGAATACTATACAGTGTTAAAGAGCTTATGTATCCAATTCTTACTTTCAATTTTTCCCAAGCTTAAGGGGATTTCAAACTCAATATATACTGCAGTCAAATAAATCAAGCTAGTATTAGAGGTTTAATTTCCTCTATATTATAATTGTTTGGAGAATGATAATCTATTTAAGTCAGTAATATTATTCAAAATTCTCAAGAAAGTCTTTAAGCTATTTGAGACCTATCATACTTTCGTACAACTTGCTAGTTCCATACTATATCATTCAAGATAAGTGACTACTATAAATATAAATTTACTTATCATATTTAGATTATGTAAATATAGAAATTCTTTTTCATGACTTAATAATATCCTAGATTTGATTATTAACAGATTGACTTAAATAACAATAGCCAAGTCTATAATAAAATGAGTCATAGTATATGTCTTTATACTTAACAAGTCTATGGATTATCTTTAAATTTACCTTCTATCCTCTTTTACCATAATGGCTTCCTTAACTCCTTTGCATGAACAAAAAAATATACTTGGTTAAGTAATAAATCTACATTGGTTGCTTAATTACTAGGGTATCAAGGTAGATACTTGTATTAAGAGAATACTATTATTCCTCGTCTCTTAAGTTATACCCTATAAGACCCTTGTCATTTTTATGAACATAACGTTCATGATAGCATCGTAATATGGAAAGGAAATATGCAAAGAGTATAAGTTATAATACAAAGATGAAGATTATATTTTGTAATATAGATTATGAACATAATCATAAGGGTCGTATGGTTCCTCATGCCCTTGATTATTACTAACAAGATTTTGTTGTGACATAATAATGTAGGTTTCATACTACGTGCAAATCGAAATAAGCGAACTATGGATAAAGAATAAAATGATTGGAAATCATTTGTGGAATCTGGGACTATACAAAATTACCCGAATCGTATAAAATTTTTTACGTGATAACATGGAACTTCCTGGTCCATGCATTCGATTGTTAAAAGGCCGCGGTCAAACCCTAACTCTGTCATTCGTCCTTTGCCTTCGGGCCTTGTTCGTTTTGCTGCGATTTTTTTCAAGGCACTGTCGTTACCTTGCTTTGTGACAGCCTCCCCACTGTTGTTCCTCCTTGAAGGTTCGTCCACTGCCTATAGAGAGGTGATATTGTGACATTGTTTGGGTTTTTACGAAGGTTTTTGAACATACTTAGGGTTTTCTCCCTCGTCATTTCCTTGTTCAAACCCTCGACTGCAATGTCTTCCTCCTTCGTGAGTGTTGAAGTATTGTTCCTTGAGACAGTGTTGGATGTGTGCTGCGCAGTTAACCCTCTCCTCCCTTTCTACAGAAGGTTTTCTTACTTGAATTCATGGGTGCTTCACAGTTCGATGGTGGTCATGCTTTACCCAAATTTTCTGGTGAGAGGACTGTCAGTCCTTAATTTAATCGTTGATTTGTTTTTAGTGTAAATAGAATCATTTCTAACAGATTTTAATTGAATTTTTCTTGTTACAGGTCGACCCCTTCCTCAGTTTGGCTATGCGAGATTACAACATCGGTTCAAGGTTTACGGTAAGCCTGGTTTTTAACCATGGCCGTTACTATTTGCTTGGTCCATCTGGAACAAAATGGTCGCGTTGTCAAGTCTGTCACCCTTGGGGTTTCAGTTTGCTTGTTACTTTATTTTGTTGTTTTTCTAGTAGTTAATGAGGCCTTTGAGCTACGTAAGGATGCTCTAGTTCAGGCCGTAGCTGTAATTTAGTTTTGTTGTTAGAAACTTGGAGAAGCCATGGCTTAAGAAGTCTTTTAGACTCTTTTCTTGGCTTGACTGTGTAAAAGTTAAGTTAATGAATAACTTGGAAAAAGGGGTTTGAAACCCTCGACTTTATAATTATGCTAGTTTTTTTTTTGTACTTACAGGTTTAAACCCCTAACTTAATACATAAGTTGTTAAACAGTCCTTTCAGTTATCTTAATCTTACTGTTCCTTGCTGCTATTTTATTTCTTACTTTCTTACTTGTATTATAATATTAATAATCTGTGAGCTCGGCCGCAAAAGAAAATTTACATGATCTTGGAATTTTATCCTGGGTTAATAATATATCTCTATAAGTTATTTTAGTTAAATTGTATTAAATAAATCGACTTGATAGAACGAGCATAATGTAGCTCTATTTGTTTAATTTATATTTATGGTGAAGTACTTGAGTAACTAACAGTTATTCTCTTTTCAAGTACAAAAATTATGTTTGATCTTGAAATATTAAAATTGACTAGATTACCCATTATTACTGTTTCTGTACATAGTAATTTAACCTGCAAACTTGTCCATATAGCACGTAAAATAAAAGGAGTATATTTGCAAGCATATTATCTTATCTTTGAGTACTAAAGTTCCTATTAATATTATTACTTAGTTTATTTTAAAGGAAAGAGTTGGAACTGTTGTTACATAGTTGTTATCCTGCAACTTATAAAGAATTTATATTTTAATACAGTAATTTTAAGTATTATTTAGGAGAGTCTTTGAATACAAAATTTTAATTCAATTACTGTTGATATTATAATGGAGTACATTGCCTCTTGTAAAATAAGTAAAGAGCTGTGTTTATAAATTTTATGTTTATTACCTTATTCTTTAATAGTTATCAACACATGATAAATTATTATATATTTACCATGTTATTATAGTTTCTAAACTAGATCCTTATGTCTTAGAGAAACCCTTTCAGTATTCTATAATATCTCATTTAAATGACAAATTATTAATTATAAAAATTTCTCATAAGAGAACTACTATAGTTATTATACAGTTAATATTTACACAGTTAGTATTTTGAGAAGTATAAGTTTGCAGTTATGCATTTTTGTTTATATTTAACTAGATAGAACAGAATCTAAAGAATAACCTATGTACAGATATATATAAACCCTGTATAGTTAGATTATTTGTAAGATTAATTCGGAATTCTAGCTATTCTTTCTTTTGTTTAAATCTTATGTAAACAATGATTAGGACTAGAAGGGAGTAAACTGTAAATCTATAAAGCAAAAAGATTGCTGAAAGTAACTAAAGTAAACAAATACTGATTTTTCTATTGGTAGATACTATCATTCGCAACAATTCAATTATTTTTCTGTTCTAATAAGACTTAACAATTTATCTGTACTGAATAATACTACTTCTAAAACCAAGAAAATTCTTCTGTAATTAACACAGAAAAACTACTCTATAATTTTACTAGCATTATATTCTATATTATCATCATGTCATCTTTCTTTAAATTTTTACCCTTGTGCTGGAGTACGGTCTCGTAAAAACCCAGATGTGGAAAAACACAGTGGGTCATTATTTTTCATCCACAGATTCTATTTCTAATAAACTAAAACACTCGCATCACTAAAACAATTAAATCTCTACATCATAAACTACAAGTGTAACATTCAACCATTCACAGTCATTTAAAACAAGCACAGTTAAGTAACAGAACCTGTTTAAACTGGGACAACAACAGCAATGGGAGGCCGTTCCTCCCTACCAACTCCTGGAGAGCGCTCAAACAACGACTCCTCAGGACCCCTGAGCTTGCTCTGGTCTCCCTGGCTGGAACTAGGTGCATCAATAGTTAAATACCAGTCTTCAAACTTGGTATTAATCCTAAACTTATCAGAAAGTCCTCCCAGCTAACAAGCTATAATAAACAAGTTACTGCAGCATTCCTCTCAGAACAACTTCCTTACTGTTTTTCCCTTTTTCCTCATTGAATTTCCTAAATATCATTCACCTGAATGAATTCTCTCTGGAAAATATCTGAGCAGCCTTAGCTCTCTTCATTGAGTACTTTTAAAAGATTGCCTAGGTCTTTTTGGGTTAGTTGTCATTTAATGAGCCACCTGCTCTGATCCCACTTTCTTGGGGGATCATGACCCCAAATATAGGGAAGTTGCCACCAATAAATTAGGAAGTGTTTGAGGATGCTGCCACTTGTATTTTTCCCTCCACCTAGTTCCATCCATCGGTTTTACCAGTAACCTCTTTTTAACAGCTCTCCCATGCTGTTGTCTCCACAATTTATTTATTAATAATAAAATATTATGAATTACATTCCACTTCTGTTGACTCTGTTGAGTCATCAGTTCCTACTTAGCATTAAATTTAACATAATGTCTCAATAATATGTTTAAAACAATTAACATTATTTTACAAAATCGGGGTATGTGACATACACACCCCCTTAAAATGTAACATCGTCCTCGATGTTACTTATTCTTCATCCTTTGCAACCTCCTGGAATAGATTTGGGTATGCTTCCCACATCTTACTTTCCAGTTCCCAAGTAGCCTCTTCAGGACTAAGGTGCTTCCATTGCACCTTCACCTGTCCAATGGCACGGTTCCGCAGAGTAATTTCCCTCCTCCCGAGGATACAATCCGATTCCACCAGAATTTATCATTCTGGTTCCACCTGTACAACATTCCAATCAATCATATGAGTAGCATCATGAACATACTTTTTCAGAATAGAAATATGGAAAACATTATGCACTTTCAAATTAGGTGGTAACGCTAACTGATATGCAACTTGACCAATTCTGGATAAAATTTCAAATGGACCACAGTAACATGGTGCTAGTTTTGCACAAATCCCCAGTCTTAGGGAGCTTTTCTTTGGTCTTACCTTTATAAACACGTGCTCACCCACCTGGAACTCTTTGGGAGTTCTTTTCAAATCTGCTTGGCTCTTTTTCCGATCCTGTGCTACCTTCAAATTTTCCTACACTTGTTTTACAATCTGTTCCATTTCCTTCAATAATTCAGGTCCTAACACTAGTCTATCTACTGGATTATTCCAGGAGATAGGAGTGTTGCATTTACGCCCATACAAAATTTCAAATGGACTAAACTTGGCTGATGAGTGATAGTTATTATTATAAGCAAACTCTGCCAAATGGAAGTAGTCCTCCCACTTACCTGGATGACCCTTAACATACATCCTTAACAGATCTTCCAGCACCTGATTCACTCTTTCAGTCTGTCCGTCCATCTCAGGATGGAAAGAGGTGCTGAAATTTAGTGTTGTGTTTAATCCTTTAAACAAGGACCTCCAAAAATTCCCTGTGAATTTAGGATCCCTATCTGAAATAATAACCTTAGGTACTCCATGTAACCTAAAAATATGCTTTAGAAATATATCAGCTATATTGGCAGCCTTGTAGGTAGTCTTGACAGGAATGAAGTGTGCTGCTTTACTTAACTTGTCAACCACCACCATAATTGAATCATTCTGATTCTGATTTCTGGGCAATCCAGTAATAAAATCCAAGCTGATTACTTCCCGTTTCCAACTAGGAATAGGCAAAGGTTGCAGTAAACCAGCTGGATGTTGGTGTTCAGTTTTCACTTGTTGACAATCCAAACATCTAGCTATATATTCAGCTACTTCAGATTTCATATTAGGCCAGAAATATTCTTTTCTTAACATGGTGACAGTCTTTTAATAGCCTGGATGTCCTGAGTAAGGGGTTTTATGAACTTCATCCATAATCAACAATTTAACCTTAGGCACATTAGGCACATACAGTTTGTCCTTAAACAATAAAAATCCATCTTTATTTAGACTATAACCTTTTATTAAGCTTTCTGTAGGTTCTTCTTTAGCTGTAACTTGTAATGTTTTATAAATTTCATCATGTTTTATCCCTTGTGTCAGCTGTTCATTTAAATCAGATACATAAGTGTTGATTGCTGCTGTAAAATTCAGCTTTGCATTTCTGCTTAAAGCATTAGCCACCTTATTTTCTTTTCCTTTTATGTGTTGAATTTCGAAGTCATATTCACTCAAGAAGGCCAACCACCTTGCTTGTCTTGCATTTAAGTTGGGATAATCTAAAAGGCATTTCAGACCTTTATTATCAGTCATTAAAATAAGCTTTCTACCTATTAAGTGGTGTCGCCGCATTTTTAAAGCATGTATAACAGCTGCAAGTTCTAAATCATAAGCTGCATAATTCTTTTAGTGGGTCTTTAACTTCTAGGACTCATAGGAAATGGCATGCCCATCTTGAGTCAGCACACCGCCTAAACCATCATTACAAGCATCGGTGCATACCACGAAATCCTTATTAGGATCTGCTATTCTTAGAATAGGCGCAATTGTTAACAAGATTTTTAATTTCTTAAAACTTTCTTCACATTTTAAGTTCCAATCGAATTTCTTTCCTTTCATTTGCAAGGAATTTATTGGATTAGCTATTTTTGAAAAGCCTTCAATGAATCTCCGGTAATAACCGGTAATTCCCATAAATGACCTCACATCTGTTACGTCCTTTGGAACTGGCCAATCTTTGATTGCCCAAATATTTTTGGGATCGACTGAAATCCCTTCTTTAGTCACTAGGTGACCTAAGTACTGGATTTCATCTCTAAAGAAATCACACTTGCTGAACTTCACAAAAAGTTGTTGCTCTCGCAGCTCTTGTAAGACTATCCGTAAGTGTTCCTTATGTTCAGCTTCATTTTTAGAATAAATTAGGATGTCATCGATAAACACGACAACAAATTTATCTAAGTATTTATGCATTATATTATTCATTAGACACATAAAGACAGTTGGGGCGTTGGTAAGCCCAAATGGCATTACGACAAATTCATAATGTCCATACCTTGTTCTAAAGGCTGTCTTAAAGATGTCCTCGTCTTTAATTCTTACCTAATGATATCTTGATCTCAGGTCTATCTTTGAGAACACCGTAGCTCCACGTAGATGATCAAATAGATCATCTATGGGGGGCAACGGATATGTGTTTTTAATTGTCATCTTATTTAGTTGACGGTAATCTATGCATAGTCGCATAGTTCTGTCTTTCTTTTTAACAAAGATGACCGGTGCTTCCCAAGGGGAAACACTAGGTCGAATGTACTTCTTATCTATTAACTCTTTTAATTGTGATTTTAATTCATTGAGTTCCAAAATATTCATACGATATGGAGCTTTCGAGCTTGGTACAACACCTGGTACCAGCTCAATAGTGAAATCCAGTTCCCTCCTGGGAGGTAATCCTGGAATTTCCTCTGGAAAAACATCAGTAAATTCGTTTAAAAGAGGAATATCCTTTATTTTTAACTTATCTTTTTTATATTCACTTGCCTCATATGTAATAGTTACAGCATAGGATTTGCACCCTTTTCTAATTGCTTTTTTAAGTTGTAAGGCAGAAATCTGCCTGATTACAGTTTTCCTAAGAATACCCTTAACTGTTATTGGTTGTTCATTATTATCAATGCACATAAAGGTTTTATCAAAACAGTTTAAAACTACTTTGTGCTACTCTAACCAATCCATACCAATCAATAAATCATACGAGCCAAGTGGCAAAACATTAAGCTTAACTGTAGTTTTAAAATCATTCATAACTAAAGCACATTCTTTCACATAACAGGTTACTTTCCTTTTTGCCCCAGTGGCTAATTGAACTAACCAGGAACTATTAAACTTTTCAACAGTCAATTTACACTTTTCCACTACCTGAGGTGAAATGTAACTAAGACTAGCCCCTGTATCAATTAAAATGGTTACAGGGGTTTGGTTAACCATACCTTCTACTTCCACCATGGAAGTTTGATAATTACCTTGGTAGTTCTCCAATGCTGCATTTATTCTGGGCATAGTCCTTGCAAGTTCTCCAACAGTCATTTCATTCTGCACAGTGTGAATATTGTTGTTTGACTTTTTCCAATTTGGGCAGACCAAGGCATAGTGCGGGCCATTACATTCCCAGCACTTAACAGGCTCCTTTCTTTCAAAATTCTTATTGAAATTCCCATGATTGTTGGCAACTTCCTTGCCTTTAAAGTTACTGGAATTATTAGAATTATTAGAAGCACCATTTCTATTTCCCTAGAAATTCTTACCATTAGAATGATTTCTGTTCTTATTATTCTTGAAATTCTTCTGAGGTATAAATTCCTTCTTTTTAAACTCAGGCTGATTACTGTTTTTTTTAGCCTTCCAATTGGCTATACCTTCTTTCTTCTTGTTCTGTTCAAAACAAAAATTATCCTTCTGCATGGCTTCTTCCAGAGTCTTCAGGTTATCATACTCGATTCTGTCCTTGATATGATATGGCAGACAGCTGAGAAACCGCTGCACTTTAGGTTTCTCATCAACTAAATAAGGTACATACCTCAACAAGCTTAAGAATTTACTGTTAAAATCCTTCATAGTCATGGATCCTAACTTTAATTCGTAAAATTCTTTAGCTCTTTCTTCATAATATTGTTTGGACAGAAATTTATTCTTGAAGTACCTTTTAAAGGTACTCCAATTAACTTCTCTTTCCTTGATCCCCTTGACTCTTTTCAGATCTTGCCACCATATGTCTGCTTTTCCAGTGAGATTATAGATGGTCATTCTTCCCTTCAGCTGATTCGAATAGTTGTATATCTGAAAATACTTCCTCATCCCAGACACCAGGACTCTGCTTTTTCCCCTTTTTCGGTCTCTCCGTTAAAAGTTGGGGGCTTTATTTTTTTAAACTTCCTGGAAATCTCTTCATATGGCCTATACTTCTTCTTTCTGTCATACAACTCAGCCTCACTACTGTCACTAGTAGTGTAATAGCTTCGTTGTTCCCTGAACCCTTCAGATGATGAACTGCTTTCAGGTTTATCCAGCTTCATCTTTTTAGATCATTTCTGATGGCTAGCTTCCTCCGATTCGGATCTTTTGTTCCTTCCTTTAGTCTGAAATTTTTTCATCAAAATTTGGTTAAACTATTCTTGAGTCTTCAAAATCCTTTCATTGTCCTTCTTGACTGACTCCATTTCAGTCTTCAAATCCCTTATAGTCTACATCAGCTCTGAAGAATGAGCAGTTACCTCTTTTAACATAGGTTCTATGGACATTTGTCATGTCTCAGTGTTGGGAGACTCCTTCTAAGCATATTCTCCTAGATTCTCCACACCTGCCTAATAGATTCAGAAAAAAGAAATTTTCCGCTTCTTTACATAAAACAGAATATAGGTTAGTATATTTTTTTTACTGTTCTGTGGAAACTAGTTGGGCCACACTCAGGCCTAGTATTTGAACCATGCTCTGATACCACATGTCAAAAACCCCAAAATTTCCAAAAAAATTTAAATTTTTTTAAAATACATATAATTTCAATAAATATAGTCACAAATTGTTCGATTAGTTATCTGTTATCCAAATTAATTATTTGTTGGTTATGTCTAGCATTAGAATAGTTCTTTTCAGTTTATTGATTTTGCTCTTTTTGCGACCATACAAAAAGAGACTGTCATGTAAAAACTGGGCTTATTTAGATTCCGAGCTAATGCAGAGAGTTTTTCCTGTTCTTACAGACTACAGGTAAGAACCTTTGGGTGCTGCTTAATAAAAATTTTAAAGCATTTGATTATAGGATTGTTGCAAACAGTGAACTCAGTAAAGAAATAGATACTAAACAAAATTCAAGTATTCAAGGTATAATTACTTTACTGTTTCTATTCTTTTAATTCTTGAGGGATAGAATTTAGTTCAACAGTAATGGTTGCAACCGTTTTCTTTCTAGTCACAGTATACTATAGTCCTCAAAAGCTTAAAGAATTGTTTTACATCTACCATGGTTGTCCAATGTAAGATAAAATATTTCAAATAGTTCTTTACAGATAGAAATGTAAGATCAAGGTCTATTTTTTTGTTGTTGTCCATCTTACTAAACTATGTCATGTTTGAAAAGAATACTATACAGTGTTAAAGAGCTTATGTATCCAATTCTTACTTTCAATTTTTCCCAAGTTTAAGGGGATTTCAAACTCAATATATACTGCAGTCAAATAAATGAAGCTAGTATTAGAGGTTTAATTTCCTCTATATTATAACTGTTTGGAGAATGATAATCTATTTAAAGTCAGTAATATTATTCAAAATTCTCAAGAAATTCTTTAAGCTTTTTGAGACCTATCATACTTTCGTATAACTTGCTAGTTCTATACTATATCATTCAAGATAAGTGACTACTATAAATATAGATTTACTTATCATATTTAGATTATGTAAATATAGAAATTCTTTTTTCATGACTTAATAATATCCTAGCTTTGATTATTAACAGATTGACTTAAATAACAATAGCCAAGTCTATAATAAACTGAGTCATAGTATATGTATTTATACTTAACAAGTCTATGGATTATCTTTAAATTTACCTTCTATCCTCTTTTACCATAATGGCTTCCTTAACTCCTTTGCATGAACAAAAAAATATACTTGGTTAAGTAATAAATCTACTTTGGTTGCTTAATTACTAGGGTATCAAGGTAGATACTTGTATTAAGAGAATACTATTATTCCTCGTCTCTTAAGTTATACCCTATAAGACCCTTGTCATTTTTATGAACATAACGTTCATGATAGCATCGTAATATGGAAAGGAAATTAGCAAAGGGATAAGTTATAATACAAAGATGAAGATTATATTTTGTAATATAGATTATGAACATAATCATAAGGGTCGTATGGTTCCTCATTCCCTTGATGATTACTAACAAGATTTTGTTGTGACATAATAATGTAGGTTTCATACTACGTGCAAATCAAAATAAGCGAACTATGGATAAAGAATAAAATGATTGGAAATCATTTGTGGAATCCGGGACTATACAAAATTACCCGAATCGTATAAATTTTTTTATGTGATAACTTGGCACTTCCTCGTCCATGCATTCGATTGTTAAAAGGCCATAGTCAAACCCTAACTTCGTCATTCTTCCTTTTCCTTCGGGCCTTCTTCGTTTTGCTGCGATTTTCCTCAAGGCACTGTCATTACCTTGCTTTGTGACAGCCTCCCCATAGTTGTTCCTCCTTGAAGGTTCGTCCACTACCTATAGAGAGGTGATATTGTGACATTTTTTGGGTTTTTACGAAGGTTGTTGAACATACTTAGGGTTTTATCCCTCACCGTTTCCTTGTTCAAACCCTCGACTGCAACATCTTCCTCCTTCGTGAGTGTTGAAGTATGGTTCCTTGAGACAGTGTTGGATGTGTGTTGCGTAGTTAACCCTTTCCTCCCTTTCTGCAGAAGGTTTTATTACTTGAATTCGTGGGTGCTTCACAGTTCGATGGTGGTCACGCTTTACCCAAATTTTTTGGTAAGAGGACTGTCAGTCCTTAATTTAATCGTTCATTTTTTTTAGTGTAAATAGAATCATTTCTAACAGATTTTAATTGAATTTTTCTTGTTACAGGTCGACCCCTTCCTCAGTTTGGCTGTGCGATATTACAACAGCGGTTCAAGGTTTACGGTAAGCCTGGATTTTAACCATGGCCATTACTATTTGCTTGGTCAATCTGGAACAAAATGGTTGCATTGTCAAGTCTGTCACCCTTGGGGTTTCAGTTTGCTTGTTACTTTATTTTGTTGTTTTTCTAGTAGTTAATGAGGCCTTTGAGCTACGTAAGGATGCTCTAGTTCAGGCCGTAACTGTATTTTAGTTCTGTTGTTAGAAACTTGGAGAATCCATGGCTTAAGAAGTCTTTTAGACTCTTTGCTTGGCTTGACTGTGTAAAATTTAAGTTAATGAATAACTTGGAAAAGGGGTTTGAAACCCTCGACTTTATAATTCTACTAGTTTTCTTTTTGTACTTTAGGGTTAAACCCCTATCTTAATACATAAGTTGTTAAACAGTCCTTTCAGTTATCTTAAGCTTACTGTGCCTTGCTGCTATTTTATTTCTTACTTTCTTACTTGTATTATAATAATAATAATAATCTGTGAGCTCAGCCGCAAATTTTTTTTTACATGATCTTGGAATTTTATCCTGGGTTAATAATATATCTCCGTAAGTTATTTTAGTTAAATTTTATTAAATAAATCGACTTGATAGAACGAGCATACTGTATCTCTATTTGTTTAATTTATATTTATGGTGAAGTACTTGGGTAACTAACAGTTACTCTCTTTTCAAGTACAAAAATTATGTTTGATCTTGTAATATTAAAATTGACTAGATTACCCATTATTACTGTTTCTGTACATAGTAATTTAACCTGCAAACTTGTCCATACAGCACGTAAAATAAAAGGAGTATATTTGCAAGCATATTATCTTATCTTTGAGTACTAAAGTTCCTATTAATATTATTACTTAGTTTATCTTAAAGGAAAGAGTTGGAACTGTTGTTACATAGTTGTTATCCTGCAACTTATAAAGAATTTATATTTTAATACAGTAATTTTAAGTATTATTTAGGACAGTCTTTGAATACAAAATTTTAAGTCAATTACTGTTGATATTATAATGGAGTACATTGCCTCGTGTAAAATAAGTAAAGAGCTGTGTTTATAAATTTTTATATTTATTACCTTATTCTTTAATAGTTTTCAACACATGATAAATTATTATATATTTACCATGTTATTATAGTTTCTAAACTAGATCCTTATGTCTTAGAGAAACCCTTTTAGTATTCTATAATATCTCATTTAAATTACAAATTATTAATTATAAAAATTTCTCATAAGAGAACTACTATAGTTATTATACAGTTAATATTTACACAGTTAGTATTTTGAGAAGTATAAGTTTGCAGT
>LPNX010074681.1:8230-62256 GCA_001517045.1 Pseudotsuga menziesii | reverse complement strand
GAATGAACTTGGTAACAGCATATGATTTATTTACTCTAGAATGATCTGTTAGCAGCAATCCAAAACTTTACCTGTAGATCTGTAAGAGAAAGAAAAAAAATGTGTGCGTTAGCTTTACAGCTAAGTAAGCCCAGTCTAACGTAGCATATCCCCTTGCTGTTGCAAACAGAAGAACAATCAGAAAACTGAAGAGAAACTCATCTAGCATTCCAAACAAGTAAAGATCATGCAGTTACAAAATTAATAGCATTAACTAATCAGTAATTAACGATTGTGTTAACATATATTTATGCTATTTTAAAAGTTTTAAATTTTTTAAATTTTTTTTTTTTTTTGAAATTTTTGGGGTTTTGACACTCACCTCCTTCATCTGATCTCAAGACTTTAATAAATCTGTTACTCTCTTTTTCAGCCATAGCTTTAAAACTTTTAAATACATCAAATGCTTGAGATTTATGTTTCAACAAATACACCCAAGTTTTTCAACTGGAACCATAAATAAAAGTCATAAAATAAACATTACCAGTCAAAGAAGGTGTTTTCATCGGTACACACAAATCTGTGTGTACCAGCTCCAATGGTTCCTTTGCTCTGTTCGAGACTCTAGAAATAAATTTCTCTATATGATGCTTTCCCAATATGCAACTTTCACATGAGCTTGCTGGTTGCTCAATACCCGACAATCCTTTTACCATCTGCTTCTTCTGTAGCAAGTATAAACCACCAAAATGTAAATGGCCATATCTCAAATGACATAACCATGATTGATCTAAACTCTTAGTTTTATAAGCATTCAAAGAGTTAGTCAAATCATTTCTCATAGTCAGCGGAAACATTCTGTTCTTTGTTATCTCTACTCTGGCAATCACTTGTTTACTTGGATATTTATCATAAATAGTGCATACATTTTTCTTAAAGAATACTCTGTACTCTTTCTCAAGCAATTGTCCAACACTCAATAAATTACACATCAAACTAGGAACATAATAAACATCATGTATTGTTTGTATTTTACCATCTTTTGCATACACAGCAATCACACATTTACCATTAACTTTTACCTTATAGTCATTATCCAACTTTACTTAAGACTGAATGCTGGTGTCTAGACTTGAAAATAATTCCTTATTTCTAGTCATGTGGTTGCGGCATGCGCTGTCAAAAAAACATATATCTTTTGAATTTTCATGGGTGACATTACAAGTCAAAAACATAGGTTGCTCTTCATTTTCAGTCTCATCTTTCATTTGTGTAGACAACTTACTAGCATCTGCTTGTTTCTTCCAACACTTGTTAGCAAAATGCCCAAATTTCTTACAATAAAAACATTGAACTTTATATTTATCATACCTCTGATTTCTTGATTGTCCTGTTATGTTGCTACTCCCCCTTACACAAGGAGTACTCTGCTGTAACTTCTTTTCATTTTCAACATCATTTATGTTGTCACTATGATTAGCACTTTGTGCTCCTCTTTCTCTGTTACTAGCTCTTCCTCTGCCTCTACCTCTAGTAACATTTAACTGAGATTTAAAAGCATTTTCTAAAGGGTTATCATCATAGATGTCCATTCCTAATTCATGAGCAAGCAATGAACCAGTCAGCTCATCAATGTGCATCTGACTGACATTTTCAAATTCTTCAATTGGAACAACCACCGCTTCAAACTTCTTTGGCAAACATTTCAACAATTTTTTAATCACACGCTGATCTAGAAGATCTTCACTATACTGTCGTAGTTGGTTTACAACACTCAAAACTTGTGTTATGAAATTATAAATAGTCTGACTATCCTTCATCTTCAGATTCTTAAAGTTTCTTCTTAAATTCTGCAACTTAACATTCTTCACCTTGGTCACACCTTGATAGCATGTTTCAAGAGCCTCCCAAGCTTTCTTTGACGACTCAGCACTTGATATCTTCAAAAAATAGATTCACTCATGCCTTGCTGAATAAGACCAAGAGATTTATTATCTTTTTTCTGATTTTCCTTCAACAGAACACTCTCAACATTCATCAGTGCTAATTCAGCTACTTGATTAGCTGGTTCAGGATAGAAATTCGTAACAAACTCCCAAATATCATGAGCACGCAGGATAGTTGTCATTTTAATAAACCATGTGTCTTAATTTCTTTCAGACAACACTAAAATTTGTGGCTACACTACAATGTTGTTAGTAGCCATCTCAATCAATTTCAAAAACAAATGAGCAATAAAACTCAAACAGGTTCTTAACCAAGAGATAAAAGTTAACCACGCTTGGATACCACTGTGGGGAAGGCACGGGAGTGCCTCTCTCTTCAACAGCAACACTAAAAACTTAACTGAGAGTTCAAAATACGACCTACAAGAAATTTGTACTTTGATGGCTACGACTCACTGACAGAGCTCAAAAACTCAATTTAATTTCTACAGAACTATTGCAACTCAGCTGCTACTGCTAACGGTGTTCCCTAGATGGTGTTGTAGCTAGCTGTTACAACTAGCAACACTTAATACGCTTAATTTAGCTAGTTGTGACTAGTGACATCACTCACAACTCATTTACAACTCTATTGTGGCTTAGTATTTAACACCGATTTGACCACCCTTGAGTCCAAAACTCAACACGAATGTTCTACAAACTTAATAAATAGCATTCACATAACTAAACTCCAGATGCTATAGCAAACCGACATTAAAAAATAAAACTGAGTTTTTCAAGAAACAGAGTAAAACACAAGAAATTACAGAATAAAATTCAAGTGTAAATTAATTTATATCTCCATCTCTGCAAAACATGCTTACAAGCTAGGTATATATAGTATCTCAGCTAAGTTGGCCATTAATTGCTAATTGGCCCTTCACTATACAAAACGGGCTTCTCTGTTCAAATGATTTAGAATCTGTTAATGCTCTATTACAGTCTGATAGAAATAAAATCTGTGATGCCTCTTCATATTTTTGGATGTTCTTTACTAGTACAGTAAAACAAACTTTTTATATTTCAATAATCTTCTATCTTTCAGGTGGTAAGGTGGTGTGGTGGTGCTGTGACTCTTTAGTGTTGCAGTGGCCACAATCTGAGCTGTGATGGCTTTTCATAATTCCGGTAGTTGAAGACTGAACGGTGTTGCCTTTTCAAAATTGCAGAAGCAAGTGGTGAAGTAAATAACCGATTGCAACACCTATGAATAATTTGGCGCTCAGCAAAGAGATTCCACTTTTTTGTCTTGACTGCATACTCGCTTTTCCTTTATAATGTTTATATAACACAGTTTTGCATACTCAGTTTTCCTGTCTATGAGATGTTAGATAGCACAATTATTGTTGAAAATAAAACTATTTGTAAAGCAAACACCCTTTGTACATTATTGTATTTGCAGAAAAACCGTGGTCGAATGAAACTATTTTAACATGAATTGGTGTGTTACTCCATAGCGACCATTTATTAAACAATTGGGAATAAAAGGCTTAGAGTATTTTGGCAAGCGAAGATGAGAGAAGAATAAAGGCTAATTTACATAGACATAAAAATTAATGAAGACACATAGTCTGATAAAAAATTGAACATTTCAGTAATAGAAATTTTTAATGAGGAAAGTTTGGTGGGTTTAGTTTAAGCTAGTTTTTGTAAATTACTAGTAGAAAGTTTCTGGGTCAAATCTCCCCATAATTATATATTAATAGCTTCACTTAATGTCCTCATTAGGAGAAAAAAACTCTCTCATAAAGCTAAATAGCTACAACGAAAAGGAAAACTTCAGATAGCAATACAAGTAAAATGCGAGCAAGCAATATTAGTTAAATGGTTTTTATATTGAAATACAAATGGCTCCACTGAAGGGTCCAACAACCTTGCAAATACTAGATGCGCACAGCCCAAGGTTGGAATGCTAACTACATAAGAAATACACTAATGAATGTGTTGTACACAAGACGGTGCTTCTTTTATTGGCCGTTGATGTAGAACCGCATATTCCATGGGTATGACCTAATTATCTCCATCTAATGCTGTTAAGCTGGAAAATATCTCTAGTTTATCAATTTAAGCTGGAAAATATGTCTAGTTTATCAATTTCTTTAGGAAGAGGAAGGACTAGATGGGATAAGTTTCCACCACATACGATTGTGTTGCAAAAGAAAGGTGATAATGTAAGGAATGTTGTCCTATGGGAATGCTGAATGATTGTACCCAAGTTTGAATCAAATGTTTAATATGTCAAATATAGGCAAATTATTGTGGCCGAGGTATATACTAAGTGAGGAAAAAATGATCTTAATATTATTTAATAAATTAATTTATGTAATTTAAAATTTTATATTTAATTATTTAATTAAATTTTTTATATATATTTGCTTAAGTTGATTAACAAGATAACTTAGTGTAACAAGTGTACATTAAAGATTCATTTCATTGTAGTGGTATCTTGTTATTCTTAAATACATCTTGATTAAGATTTAAATAAATTTCAGTTAAAGGGAAGTTAAAAAACAGGTAACAATTTATTTTTTGTTTTTGCATATAATTTATTTTTTGTTTATTAAGTACTATTTGTTTTGTCATTATATTAAGTGTAAAAATATGGTATGAATATTGGATATAAAATTATATATCTTAGCCTTTCTTTAAAGGCCAATTATTTATACAAAACTAAGTGGTTGGTTGTCTTTTAGCATTCACCTACCACTTCAATTGTGAATGTGCTATTACAGTAATACAACTACTTAATTTGTAGTTGCTAAAAGATGATTTATCAATTATCAATTATTTGTTATTTTATTTTTATGTGCCATTTAATTATTTTCTAAAAATTATGGATCCTCTAAAAACATAGATAGTATTCCACCCAAAAGTTCTAAGACATTAACTCCTATCTACCTAATTAATTTTAAAAAAATGAAAAAAAAAATTTAATTTTTTAAAAAATCTTTATTAATAGTAAAAAGATCAAAAGAAAAATTAAGAAAATAAGAAGATTATGAAAGATAATTTAATCCGTGACTGCTGGGTTTCGCAAATAGCTAAGTAATTTCAAGGATATCTATTTCATTCAAGCCCTGCAATTCTAGAGACATTTATCCATCTAGCTGGCTTACTCTTAATTGATATATAACGTAAAATTGTAGAAACATCATAGTCAAATGACTAGTCACAAATTAATTGTACTGACAACGTTTCTTGTAAAGACATGAATAGAAACATTATACAAAACATAGACAATTTCTTCTAAAAGACATGAATGGAAACATTATACCTTAATTTAAGTCATATATTGCTGCATACACTTACATTTTTGGCAGCTTACAATTACAGTGCTTCGATTGTAAAAAGTTTCCACGTGAATAAGAAAGCTTGAAACCGGACCATGTCAGGAAAACTGTATTAGCAGCAGCATCGAATCAAAATTTCTAATGCTTCCTTTGAATAAAGAAGAATAGGTTTGGTGCTTTCTGTTCGATACCTCAATGTACTACCCATAATTGCTTAGATGCGTATGAACTGAAAACCTCGCTCCATAAATACGCTTTCGAGGAAAAAGACAGGTAGAAGACAGTCTGAACAGCTTATTGTCTTTTTCTTCTTCCTACGGCGCAGCTTTTAAAGGAAAGCAGTTAATGTTTATCACAATAAGCGGACAGGGCATAAGATTCTATTGCAACTTTCTAAAAACATAACCTTCTAACATTACACGACATTTTGATGACAACGCACAATGGGATCGTCGACATAAAGTACTTATGTTTAAATTGCCAACGGTATAAAATGGAAAACTGCATCCCTGCCAGCCATTAGGAAACTCAGCGGAGATCCATTACGCTTGTTCTAAAAGAGCCCTAAAAATAAGATGCTCCTCCTGAGAAAGCTACAGCGTTCTATCCATAGAACGATTGGGCGGTGAGGAAAAGGTTCCTTTTTTTCCTTTTTTTCCCTTGCGTGTGAAGTATATAGAACTTGTTACAGTATCAGATAAACTATTATTAAGGGAGAAAAGCACCAACTGGATTCTGAACACCTTGGCTTTGCCTTCCGTCTACACAGGCTTTAAAGCAGTTAGGGTTTATCACACTAAAACACAGAAGGTATAATAATCTCTTGCAAGTGGGATATGATAAGTAAGAAACTGCATCAATTCCAGCCTATAGGAAACTGAACAAAGAGATCCATTATACCTAACTGTAAAAGAGCTATAAAAATAAGATTCCTTTTTGAGAAAAAACTCAGAGTTGTCTCCGTATGAAGAATCGGGAGGTCAGCAAAGAGATTCCACTTCTCTGTCCTGACTGCATGCTCGCTTTCCTGTATATGAGATGTTTATATAACATAATTATGGTAGCAGATCAACTATTTCTAACGCAAATGCACCGTTTAACCGTGGTCCAGTGACGGTACTTTAGCATGAACTGACGTCTTACTCCGTAATAACCATTTATTAAACAATTGCGATTAAAAGGTTTAGAGTGTTTTGGCAAGCCAAGATTAGAGGTTCATTTGGAAAACTTCCTCCAATTTACTCTTCACTCTGCAGTTTGATATTTACTGCACAGTCTTTGCATTTAAGTGCGACAAATCTTTCACCACAAAGTGATATAAAGCATAACTCTGCATCTTCTTAACTAAAACCTAACTAACAGAGAGCACAATAACAAAATACTATAATTATTGTTTTATAGAGCATAACAATACATCTTCTTAACTAAAAGATAACTAAGAGAAATTTACTAATCAAATATAAAAGTAAATACTTTTTGTAATGTTAATTAGTTAGCACATTTACATAGTTTGTGGTTGGATCACGTAGATAGGGATGGATCTAATGGTTGAGAGATAGTTATGAAATGGAAGATAGTTTAGAATATTTTTTAACTCGTCATATTTTTTTAGTTAAACCGGTTCAACTATGAGTTATCCATTCCTAGCTACAAGTTCTCACCAACATTCTTCATGTGTATTTTTTATAATCTTTTTCTTTTTATCTCACATTCTCTAAAGTCTCTCCCTTGAATGATTGGTTATCCATTCATGAGGTTATTTTTTAAATTCCTTTTTTATAAGTGTTTATTTAGAATTTTGAGCGACTGCCATAGAATCAATCTCGATAGTACACTTGTCTCATCATCCTCTCCCCCATAGATGAAAAAGCATAGGCGGCAGTCCACCCCAAATCTCAAATAAAAATGTATATCCACTTAAAAATGAAGAATTTTACATAAAACAAAAAATCAAAATATTTTATCTTCCTTATAAAAGAAACATATCTATCATTTTTAAGCATTTGATCATAGAAGATATATTACCTAGACAAGATGGTGCATACAAAATCACTCCAAATTTTACTTGATTCTTCATTTTAGAGAGCTTAGGCTCTCAACCATTTTTGGAAACAACAATGGAAATCTCTTCGAAGCCATTAGAACACATATTAAAGACAATAATAAATTTTTGATTGAAATCTACATAAGAACATACTTCTGTACTATTATGGGGCTGCTTAAATATGGTGAGACATGAGGGCCATATCCTCACAAAGTCACTGGCAAAAGTGTATTGATACAAATGTTAGTTTTTCAACATTAAGCTAGCATTATGTTATGATCTTTACTGAGAGAATAACAAGTATAGCAATCAAACACAAGAGACAATGAACACAATGTTTTTTATCGAGGAAACCATAAATGGAGAAAACCCCACAACTTCCTCAAAGATAGAATCAACACAAGATGTAAGACCCCAAAAACAGTAAGATGCACTCCCGATAGCAGTAGTCTTCTTCTTCTCTAGTCCCAGTGTATTTCCTTCCTCACTAATGCGCCACACTTAGTGAGTGAGTGATGTGTGTTACAAGTGATAAATAGAGAGGCTCTCACTCTCTATTTATATTCTTCCGTTCACTTGAAGTGCACTCAATCATGTCAGCCCAACTTAACAATTACTTACTAGACGTTGCATCTCAATGAGTGTATAATAACTCTAGTGCCCCGAAATTGTGGGGACTTTAACAATGACTTGACAAGACTTGTTTACCTTATTAATCCTCACGATTGGAACATCGGGGCATGACAACATGACTCAAATACATAATAGAAACATCTCGGAATAAACATCGGGTTACAATATATATGATACATAGAAGAATACATTCCGAAGTTACAAATACATCAACACTCCCTCTTAACTAGGAAGGTATTCTTTCGACACAATTTTCAGCACTGGTCTTCCTCTCTGGATCATCTTTGTCTTCAAGTCATCCGTGTCTTCAAGTCATCTTCATTATCGGATCTGGATCATCATAGAACATCATCACTGGATCTGGATCATCACTCGATCTGGATCATCATCACTGTACTGGATCTGGATCATCACTCAATCTGGATCTGGATCTGGATCATCACTGCTAGATCTGGATCATCACTTGATATGGATCTCTCGGAGTCATCATAACTCGATCTGGATCTCACCTGGTCATCATCATGTGTGTATTATCTCATCATAGGAAGTTCTATAGAGCCAGCCCTTTTTCATGCTGTTTGTAGGCCTAGCCCACAGGTAGGTCTTCGCCCAGCACTTACATCTGACCTTCTCCTCAGAAAGGCATGCCCATCACTCACATCTGATCATGTAGTAAACTACAATCACATCAGAAAGGCCCAACACTCACATTCACCAGCATGGTAGGCACATCAACTATCATTTGTGAAATGGCTCTGCACTTGTATCTGACCTACTCGTCAAAAAGGCATAGTACTCACATCCATCCAGGATGGAACCACATCCACCACAATGATGGAAGACTTTCAACCAGGCTGGAACCACATTCGCCATAATGATGAAAGAACTCTGTTCTTTTCACCCAGGCTGGAACCACATCCGCCACAATGATGAAATATTTCTGCACTTACATCTGACCAACTCATCAGAAGGGCATGCACTCACATCTGACATGGTAGGAACTGAATGCTACACCCTCATCAGAATGGCCCCCAGTCCCTGACTGAGCTACCTGGTAATGGACCAGGTACCTCCACTCTCGCGGAGAGTGGCAGTTTCCCTTACATCTATCCTACTTGACAGAATGGCCAACACTCACATATGACATGGGAGGAACCTAATCCTTTAGCCATGACAGAATGGTTCAGCCCTTACATCTGACCATGGAAGGAACCAATCCTCTTACCATGTCAGAATGGCTCTCCCAGTCCCAGACTGAGTGTTCCTAGTAACTGACCAAGTGCCTCCATTCCCAGAATGGCAGTCAACAATCATATCTGATATGGAAGGAACCAAATCCTCTCACCATGACACAATGGCTCAAACCTTACATATGACCATGGAAGGAACCAATCCTCTCACCATGTTAGCATGGCTATGGGTCTCATCACTTTCTCTTGGAGGGAACCTCGATCTGGAGAACACCAAGTCTCTCTCTGAAGTACTTGAACTTCAGCCTAGCCAATGGCTTCATCAATACATCAGCTATCTGTTCCTTCGTCGCAACATATTGGAGCTTCACTGCTCCTCTCTGCACCATATCCCTGATATAGTGATACTTGATCTCGATATGCTTCGACTTGTCATGGAATACTGGATTCTCTGACAACTTCAAGCAACTCTGATTGTCACAATGTATACAAGTAGCATTCAACTGAAGATCAAATATATCAGATAGTAGCTTTCGCAGCCATACTGCCTCACAACTAGTTGAACAAGCTGCGACATACTCTGCTTTAGCTGTACTCAGTGCCACACAGGATTTCTTCCTGCTAAACCAAGAGATCACACCTGATCCTATATTGAAGCAACATCTTGAAGTACTCTTCCTATCGATGGCACTGCCTGCCCAATCTGAATCAACATAACCTTCCAGGTTAATTTTTTGATTCGCATCGTACTTGAGCCCATAATCAATTGTACCCTTCAGGTACCTCAAAATATGCTTTGCAGCAATCAAGTGAACACGTCTCGGATCTGTCAGGTACTGGCTCAAGGTGTTCACAGCAAAGCAAATGTCTGGTCTCGTGTTCGTTAGGTACATCAATGACCTAATCATCTGACGATACATCATAGCATCAACCGTATCTGATGAAGCATCACTCAGTAGCTTCAGGTTTGATGCCATAGGTGTGGCCATAGTCTTCCAGTCCATCATCCCAAACCTCTTCAGGATCTCTACTGCATACTTCCCTTATCCAAGGAAGATTCCATCTGTACTCTACAAAACCTCCATACCTATAAAGTAATGCATCATTCCCAAGTCCTTCATCTCGTACTCAGGAACAAGCTTTCTCTTTATATCAGCAATCAACCCATCTGTACTTGTCACAAATAGATCATCTACATATAGTAGGAGCATTACTGGGTTGCCATCTTCAACCTTGTAGTAAAGGTTGGAATCTACTTTACTCTTGGTAAAGCCCAAACTAGATAGAAAGCTATCAATCCTGCCATACCAGGTCCTAGGTGCCTGTTTCAAACCATACAGGGATTTCTTCAATCTGCATACATGAGACTCTCTGGCATGTGTCTCAAACCCGAGTGGCTGTTCTACATACACTTCCTCTTCTACTACACCATTCAAGAAGGCAGTCTTGACATCCATCTGGTGTATCTTCCATTTCATTACTGCAGCCAGAGCAAGTACTGATCTAATGGAAGTGTATCTGGCTATAGGTGCAAAGTTCTATTCATAGTCTATTCCCTCTTTCTGAGAGAATCTTTGAGCTACGAATCTGGCCTTATACTTTTCAATGCTATCGTCTGCAGCATGCTTGATCTTGTAGATCCATTTGGAAGTGACAACTGAATTCCCTTTTGGTCTTGGGACAACATCCCAAACATCATTCTTCATGATCGATTGATATTCTTTGATCATAGTATCCTTCCATTCTTTCTGTTCTATCGCTTCTTCATAACTGGAAGGTTCTTTATCAATGAAATCACATAGTAAAGCTACATACCTGGAATTAGATATGGTTCTCTTTCTTTCTCTATGATTCTCTTTTGGAGCCCGATATCTTTCCGCACCTTGGATAAGTTCACGTACCCAAGTAGGTTTCATCTTATTAGAATTCTTTTCCAGAGGTGGATCTACAGGTATTTGTGGTTCTTCGAACTCTCGATCTTCTTCTTGAGCTTCTTTGTCCATGATTGTATCATGAATTTTGGGTACTTCTGCTACTGCTTCTTCAGGTTCTTCAGTAGGTCTCTTTCTGGATTTGCTGTAAGCTGTGCCTTCATCAAATGTCACATCCCTACTGATGTCAATCTTCTTGTATCTTGGGAAGTAGATTCTATAAGCCTTTGAGCTTTCAGAGTATTCCACAAATATGCCCTTCCTTCCTGAAGGATCTAGTTTTGTTCTCTTTTCTTTTGGAATGTGTATGTACACGGGACAACCAAATATTCTAAGATGGCTGACTTCTGGTTTCTTGCCAGAGAACACTTCTTCAGGAGTCTTTTTCTCAAGTACTCTATGTGGAGTACGGTTCTGTACATACACCGCTGTTCTGGAAGCTTCAACCCAAAGATGCATAGGTAGATCTTGATCATGAAGCATAGCTCTTGCAGCTTCCATGATAGTTCTATTTTTCCATTCTGCAATCCCATTCTGTTGTGGATTATAAGGAGTGGACAACTCCCTCTTAATCCCTGATTCTTTGCAAAGCTCTTTGAATTCATTCGAAGTGAATTCTCCACCATTATCTGATCGAATGGTATTTATCTTCTTTTCAGTATGGTTTTCAATCAAGGATTTGAATTCTTTAAACTTGCTGAATACTTCATCTTTGTTCTTCATAAAATAAATCCATGTCTTTCTAGAAAAATCATCAATAAAAGAAACATAGTATGCATACCCGCTAAGTGAGTTTGATGACATAGGACTGCATACATCGGAGTGGATGATTTCTAGAATGCTTTTGGCTTTGCTTTCACTACTTGGAAATGTCTTCTTTGTATTCTTTCCTTTTGTACATCCTTTGCAGACCCCATCATGTTTTGCTTGAATTTCTGGAAGACCTTCGACAGCTTTACTTGCAATGGGTAGTGCTCTGTAATGCACATGTGCAAGTCTTCTATGCCAAAGCTCATTTGGCTCTACTGTGTCATGGATCAAGGCTTGTTCTTGATGGCCCTTCAATTTGTACAAGCCTCCTTCTTGTTCTCCAATCACTACCGCATCATCGATAGTCTTTCCTTTTGGCCACATGATGACTTGACCATCTATGAATGCCACCCGCATTCCTTTTGCATCCAATGTTGAAATGGATAAAAGGTTCTTCTTCAATACTGGCACAAACAATACTTCTTTCATTGTTAGAGACTTACTAGAGTATAGCTTGTATGAAGATTCCCCACTACCTTTTATTGGATATTGGTAGTCATCTCCTAGTTTCACCTTGTGAGGTGATTCATGTTCTGACAGTCTTATAAAAGATTCCTTGAATCCTGTCATATGTTTGGAATCCCCACTGTATATGAGCCAATCATCTTTTCCATGAGTAATGTTACCTGTGAGAGCTGATATCAGAACATATTCATCCTCGCTTGAAGAATCTTCACTTTCATATCTGGTTCTTTTTCTCGATGGTTCATCATCCTCTATAGCATGAGCATGATGTCTTCTTTTGTTTCTCTTCTTTACTATCTTCTATTTGTTAGGACAATCTTTTGCAAAGTGTCCTACTTCATCACAATCATAGCATATGACTCTAGACATATCTCTTCTAGTATTATCTTTGTGAGAATGCTTACCTCTGGAGTGATGAAATTTCTTTCTTGTTGACTTGGAGTGAGTCTTGGAGTGTACTGTGAGAGCTTGGTTTTCACTTCCATCTTCTCTTCTCACGCTGCTATCCAACCTTCTTCTTGAGAGCATTCTTCCCATACTCTGATGAACTTGACTAACTTCTTCCTAGCATAGATTCCTTGAATGAAAGCATCCCATGACCTAGGGAGGCCATTCAAAGTAGTCATTACAATCTCTGCGTTTTCTACTTCTTCATCAATAGCTTCTAATTGTTTCTTGATATGAGAAACCCTTGTGAAGTAATACTGGATAGCTTTTGCATTCTGAATCTTCACATTCTTCAGTTGGTTCCTTAGGGTCATCCTTCGATTGATGTTCTTTCCTTCAAACAATTTGGTTAGGTCATCAAACATAGCTTTAGGTGTCTTGAGAGAGGACACCTGTGGGATAAGGTATTCCTTAATAGAATCAACAATGATCCTCTTTGCCATAACCAACTTCTTCTTATGTAAGGCCTTTCCCTCATCTCCCTCTGGAACTAGAACCTCCTCATGAATGTAGGAGTCTAATTCATTATCTTCTAGGATCAGGGAGATCCTATACTTCCAAGCTCGGAAGTTATCATCTCCCTCAAGCTTTTCATCAAGCTTGGTATGATGAGACATCTTAAATTAGAACCTCAAATGGAAATACAAAATATTTTAGATCTTACCAGGTTCAAGATGTCGGATCTGAAACTTGAGCTGAAATCCTACAGAGCTGGTTCAGGAGCAAACTAGGGTTTTGCTTTTCCGATGTTCTGTCCACCCAAATGCCTTGAAATTTTTCCCTAACTTCGATTTTGGGGAGGAGATCAATCAAGGCCTGGGATCACTGAAAAATTCCTCTTCTGTAAAAAGCCCTAATTTTCGACCCTAGTGACAGGTCCAAAACTGAAAAACCTCAGAATTGGATTTTGTTTTGACAAAAAGATGTGCCCTAAGGAGGAGAGTTGTTCCACCTTAATTTTGCTGAAAATCTGTGGAGGAAGGTCCACAAACTAGGAATCCCTAGTTTCCGTGACTACATAGTGTCTTTTTCTCAAGTTAGCTCTCATTCCATGTTAGTTTTTCAACATTAACCTAGCATTATGTTAGGATCTTTACTGAGAGAATAACAAGTACAACAATCAAACACAAGAGACAATTAACACAATGTTTTTTTATCGTGGAAACCATAAATGGAGAAAACCTCGCAACTTCCTCAAAGATAGAATCAACACAAGATGTAAGACCCCAAAAACAGTAAGATGCACTACTGATAGCAGTAGTCTTCTTCTTCTCTAGTCCCAGTGTATTTCCTTCATCACTAATGCACCACACTTTATTGAGTGAGTGATGTGTGTTACAAGTGATAAATAGAGAGGCTCTCACTCTCTATTTATATTCTTCCGTTCACTTCCAGTGCACTCAATCATGTCGGCCCAACTTAACAATTACTTACTAGAGCCTACATCTCAATGAGTGTATAATAACTCTAGTGCCCCAAAACTATGGGGACTTTAACAATGACTTGAAAAAACTTGTTTACCTTATTAATCCTCCCGATCGAAACATCGGGGCATGACAACATGACTCAAATACATAATAGAAACATCCTGGAATAAACATCGGGTTACAATATATAAGATACATAGAAGAATACATTCTGAAGTTACAAATACATCAACAACAAAGTCTAAGAGAGCTAATAGAGACTTGATAGATATTAGTTCTTAATTAATATTTCCAACACTCCCCCTTAATTATGAGCAAACTTGGATCATAAAACAAAATGTTAACACAAAAAAAATTCAGAGCTAGAATTTTTTGCATAATAAACTTTACTGTGCAAAATTTGTCATTTCGAAGCAACTTTGCAAAGACTAGATTGTGTCATTTGTCAATGGCTTTGTAAGGATGTCTTGCAGGTGATATTTATATCTACAAAATTTTAAACAATTGTTTTGTTATTTACCAGTTTTCTGATGAAATGAGACCTCGTGTCAATATGCTTGGCTATTTTGTAGCACGCATGGTTCTTTGATAGTGCAATGAAAGAATTGTTGTGATAGTATATGATGTGTGTTCTTTTTGGCATTGTGACACATCGTTTAGCATTCTCTGCACCCAACTAGCTTGACATTGTGCTTGTAGTTGTGACAAACTTTGTCTATCTTGATGACATAGTTACAATGCATTGTTTCTTTCATGCCCTTGACACAATTCATGTATCAAAATTAAAGGTATACCCAGATGTGATTTTCCTATCATCAATATTCTCTCCAAAATTACTCTTAGTGTATCAAACAAGTCTGAAATCTTCTAAAGTTGAAAACAAAATACTAAAATCTTTTGTGCCACTCACATAACTCAAAACTCTTTTACCTTCCTGCAAGTGTGACTCATTTAGAGAATCCATAAACCTTGAAATTAAACTTACATCGTACATAGTGTTTGGCCTTATTGCTGTAATATACATAAGGCTTCAGACCGTATTTTGAACAATGAATTGCTTGTAAAACATGAGCACTAATTGTCCAAGACTTGTGTGGTACCAAGTCAAGACATTGTGTTGTATCAAGTCCTATCTATGTCCTCATGTATTAAGGTGGATGCTTGTACTGTAATTTTGTGTTGTAGCAAGATTGGAATCTTGTGTCATATCATGACTTTGGATTTGTGTTGTATCAAAATTGGAATCTTGTTGTGTCATATCATGACTGTGGATTTGTGCTGTGTCAAGTTTATACTTATGTTGTATCAAGTCGATGATTCTCATAGACGGTACCCTATGAGAATGGATCTCCACTTATGAATATGGAATTGTGTTGTATCAAGTCATGTTGTTATTCTATGTGATATATTGTTATTCATGGTCACTGAGTGCTATAATTCTCCTTTAGGGCTTAGATACCCCTAGAGAGAATTACATTAGCATATGACTATATGGATCGGGGTAATATATATGATCATCAGTATGTATGGAATAATTCTTCTGAGTATGATATAATAAGATGGATAAATAATATGCATGTTGACCATGCATTAATTACTTAATGATAATGAGATAAAGCATAAAGAAAGAGAATACGAATTGCCATGCAAATGTCTAAGTGAAGTCAAACTATAAAGCTTCATTAAAATATGAATGCCTCACTCAAAGCATCTGTTGAACTATTAATGAATGTAATCATTTAAGTAAAGAATATTTTAAGGTTCATCAATCAAAATGCATTAGTTAACTAAAGAGATCCATGTAAAAGCTAATAATAGAAATTGTGCATGGATGTCACTAAGAATGAAGTAGTAATGAAACTTAAGCTATCATGTTAAATAAGTAATCCATAGTCAGTCAAATATTGGGTTCACTTCAAGTTATTTATCATTCAGTTCAAGTAAGTTAACATTCAAATCAAGTTAGTTATCATTTAGTTCTAGTATGCTAACATTCATTTCAAGTTAGTCAACATTCAGTTCATGTAAGTTATATTTCATTTCAAGTCACTTAACATTTAGTTCAAGTCAACTCACTTTGAGTTGAAGACAATGAACATTCATTTAAACCTAATTTAGCAAAGGAAGGGTACTAATTTCTCTACATGAATGGAGTTCTAGTTATCTCCTCCTTCTCAGTTCACTATGTGGTGCTCTCAGTATGTTTACTTAGCCTTGTATGTGCTACCTTCTACATGCTATCCGTTTTGTGTTGGTATTAATATGCTAGGCATATGACAAGTTCAATACAGTTGCATACAATAAGTTTTTCAAGTGTTACATTTGATATATATTCTCTACTGTTGTGGTGATATATCTTATCGGGAAAGTTGCTTATGTGTTGTAAACTATTATCTACAAATATATCTATCATACTCAAAGATTTGCTAGGTTTTTCATCCTCCATGTTTGGAGAGTATTCCCAAGGTATATCTTGTCTCTAATAGTTGGTTAATTTATATGGTTGATTTATGGAGCTGATTTATATGGCTGATTTATGAAGATGATTTATGTGGCTGATATATTTGTGATATTTACATGTGGATGATATATTTATGTGGCAGATATATTTACGAGATTCACATGTGGTTGAAATATTCATATGTGGATGATTTACGAAATTAACATGTGTTGAAATTGACTGATAAAAGTTTTAAAGTTCAAGCATCTAATATTTCGCTCAAAAACTATATTTAATCTCTTCAAGAATTCATTTGTATATTTGGATTATGATATAAATATACCATTTTCAAGTTGATGGACTTCAATTCCGAAAAAATATCTCGTAAACCTCGAATTAGGCATTTCAAATTCACTCTCCATGACTTATAAAAATTCTTTTATGTTGTAATCACTAGTAAATATTATATCATCCACATATAAACAAATAATTAACATATTACATTGCTTGCTGAATTTGATGTAGAGTGATCATTCATGTTCACTTCTTTGAAAACCATTTTTCTTGAGGTAGATGTCAACACGATTGTACCAAGCTCTAGGAGCTTGCTTTAATCCATAAGTGTTTTCTTTAACCTATACACATTGTTTTCTTGTATTGGAACTTATAACATTTTGATTGTTCCACATACACTACCTCCTCAAAATAACCACTTAAGAATGCATATTTAACATCCATTTAGTAAAAATATCAATTGTTGTTCGAAGTTATGGCCAAGACTATTATGATTGTGTTGATTCATGCAATAGGTGCAAATGTTTCATTGATGTCTATGTCAGGCTATTGTGTGAAGTCTCTTACAACTAATGATTGGCTTGTGCTTGAGCAGATTTCCATCTGCATCTTGTTTGGTTTTATAACTCCATTTTACACTTGTTACGTCCTTGAATTTAGATACATCTATCAACTCCCATGTTTGTCTATTTTAAATGCATTCTTTTCTTCATCAATGACTTGTCCCCATACATCATTCTTGCAATCTTATCCAAAGTTTAGAGGGTCATCGATTTGAGAAAATAAGGTAAAAATAGGAATGAGTTTGTTACATCAACATTATATATCTCATGTAAACTTCTTGTTTTTTGTTGAAAAAAAGTGTCTAAAGTTCTATCTATAAATGGATAACTAGTTGGACTTCTTGTTATACTTCGTTGCACTCTTGGTGTGCTTCTGAGTGTAGCCTGAACTATGACTTGTGGTGGAATAGTTTCGGTTCTGACATATCACATAGTATTGGCGATGGACGGTACTACAAAATTTTGGATTACATGCATATTTTGAACCAATTATTCTATCATGTTATCATGTGTTACAAGATCCATACTTCTTGATGTCTTCTCTATAGTTGCATTCCATGCTTCATTTTCAGCAAACTGAACATCATAGTTGATTATAACTTTCCTTGTTATAGGATCATATAATTTCTATGCTTTTGTATATTTTGAATAACCAACAAATGTACATTTTTGTCCCTTGCTATATAACTTCTTCCTAAATTCATTACGAATATGTTCATATGCAAAAAAAACAAAAATGTTTGAATGGGAAACACTATGTTTCTTACATGTCCAATCCTATTGAGAAATTGTGTTCTTCACACTATTCATTGGGAACCTATTCATGATGTAAATGGAAGTTTCTATGGCCTTATCCCAATATTTATTTGATAAATTTTTAGCTACATCATCTTGCACATTATCTCCATAATGGTTCTATTTTTCCTTTGTGTGACACCATTCTCTTGAGGTCTATAACATCTAGTGAGTTTCTTATGTATGCCATAAGAGTTACAAAAAATTAGAAAATTATTTGAAATATATTCACCACATCTTTATATCCTAAAAACCTTGGTGTAATATCAACTTTGCTTCTCCAAAAGTTCTTTGAACTGTTAAAAACATCCAAATGCATCAGATTTAAGGTTTAGAAAATAAATGCAAGTTTTTCTTGTGAAACCGTAAATAAATGTGAGAAAATAATTGCATACTCTAAGGTATGGTGTTTTGATTGTCCCACATATTTCTGAATGCATAATTTGAAGTAGTTCATTCTCTATATGGATTTACAACTAGAAATGACTCCCTTTGTTGCTTGCAAAAAATGTAGTGTTCACAAATTATTTCTATTTTTTCAATCAATGAAAATCCTTCCACCATATTCTTCATGTGTATTAGCTTAATCTCTCCAAAATTAAGATGTTCAAATATTCAATTTCATGTCTAAGGATCATCCTCAACCTCTGATTTAAATGCTACTTTCATTTCTACACCTTTGTCATTTCCTTTTGAAATAGAGCTTGTTTTTTTTACTTTCTACCTTGAATGCAAGTCCTAAATCCTCATTCTGTGATTCATGAAAAAGTTGATTTGTCTTTCCCTTCATATAAATCATTATCTTCGATGGAAGCAAGTATTTTCTTGTCATTTGTACCTTAGCTATCAACAATTTGCTTGAATATATTTATTCATAATTACATAGTTGTTGTCTTCCATATAGACCTCGTAGCGTTTTTGTAGAAACTATACAACACTCATCAAATTATGTTTTCTACCTTTGACATAATATACATCAAGAATAATTTTTTTCTCCCCCTGTTTGGTCAGAATAATAATAGTTCCTTTTCCCAAAATAATGACCTAGATATTGTTTCCAACTATGACACGCTTTTGAATTGAATTATCTAGATTAAAAAATATATATGGATTTCATATCATATGATTACCATAACCTGAATCTAAATACCATATGCCATATGTACTTTCTTTGGCAACATTACATTTAATTGGGGATGCACATGCAAAAAACATTGTGTTTGTCGAAGTGCCAGTGTTGCTTGACTGGTTTTTAATTTTCTTTCCTTTTCCATGTTGTTTCTTCCTGAATTCATATTCATAATGCCAAAATTTATTCCAATAATGGAATTGTATTATTTTATCAACTCTTCAACCACTCTATTGACTCTTACAATGACATTTATAGGATTGTTGTTGCGTCCTCTACAAAAACTTATTCCTCTGCCTCAATGATTAGATATTCCCTTTCCTCTTCCTTTACTTATAGATGACTTTGTTGAAAATGCACCTTCTAATGATGAATTTGATCTACTTATTATGTGTTCATGGTTGACAAGAGAGGCTTGCAACTCCTCAATAGTAATTTGGGACAAAGTTTTGTTTTCTTCCAAAGTTACAAATAAGGATTTAAATTTTGGGGAATACTTCTAAGCACCTTCTCTACAACATTTTTGTCATATATGGAAGTAATAAAACTAATAACTTGAGTATAAAATGAGTCTACTAAATCTTATTTTTTCATTGGTAAAGTTTTAAAATCTCTATTAAGAACCTACAATTTAGTAGGTCTACACCTTGTGCAAACCCGGTGGGAATTTTTTAGAGTATCCCATGCATCATTGGCATGCATTGCTATACTGACACTTGGAAGTATGTGCTCATGCATTGTTTCACTACAATAAATAATTGTTTCAAGGGTAGTTTTATCTCGTGGCAGTGTTGCTAAAATTGCCTCCATATTTTGTTCGACCTTTGGGGGAGGATTTTACAACCGCTCCCCAAAAGTCATGAGAATTGTAATTTTGGGGGTGGTTTTTAAAAACCTCTCCCAAAAGTCCAATTCTCATGAGTTTTGGAGGGGGTTTTAGAAACACCCCCATTAAATGAATTTTTGAAGGAGGCTTTTAAACACCCCCCAAAAAAACAAAAAAGTTATGAGAATTAGAATTTTAGGGGAAGTTATTTTAAAACCGCCCCCAAAAGTTCAATTCTCATGAATTGTGTGGGGGGAAGCTTTAATAGATCCCCCTAAAGGTATTTTTCAAGGTGTTTTTTTGAAAGAAACAAAACCTCCAAAAGTATTAAGAATTGAATTTTTGGCAATGGTTTGTAAAAACCTGCCTCCAATTATAAAATTTTCATGATGTTTAGGGGGGAGTTAGAAAGACTGTTTCTAAATATATGTTTGAAGGAATTTTAATGAAACCACCTGTAAAATTCAAGAGAAATTGACTTTTGGAGGCGTTGTTTTAATGACCACTACCAAAAGTTCAATTCCCATGACTTTCGTTTTTTTGGGGGGGGAGGGGGGGGGGGGTTAGAAGTACCGCCTCTAAATAAAATTTTCATGTATGTTCTCAAAGACTACTGATTTTTTCCACTAATTAACCATTAATTGAACATCAATTAACATCATAATTTACGCAAAATTAACCCTAATTAACCACTAAGTGTGTTTAAATTACAATGAATCACCCCTAAATAATGTATTCTTACCATTAATTATACCTTGATAAAATCTAAATAACCCCTACTTCCGTCCAAGGAAAGCATTGTGGAGAAACCTAAGAAATGCTTCCAAACATTAATAGATGGAATATTCTCTAGTAAATATTACATTGATGTAGACTAATGTTCCTCACACGGGGATTCAAAATGGGAACCCGCCACCATGAACATAACTAAATTCCCAACATCATGGGAAATAATTGATTCATCTAATCCCTTGGACTTAAATGTCCCATACTTACCCATAATTGACCTCTAATTACCACTAATAAACCCCTAAGTACCCTATAATTGACCACGTATTAACTCCATGGGGCATTCACTCAATGAAATTGTAATAACCCAAAAATTCATAAAAATTTAAAATTTTTCATGTAACATAAAATGTTCATAGTCGTCACTACCTAAGAACCAATAAATGATAACGTTTACTTTAAATAGTAATATTTGGAACTGAACATTTGTAAATATTTTAGTTCTGTATAATTATTTGTCTATCTTTATAGTTTTATGTGAAGGTTTTGAAGTTAACATTTTATGTTTCTTGAAAGACAGGAAAATAATATTATGTATAACCTGATACTGATTATGTTTTTACTTTCTTATGACAAGTAGTGTAACACCCTAGTTTTGACCTCGTTTGCATTAAATATACATGATACATATATTATAAATAATCATGGTGTGGAGCTAAAGGCAAAGGCCCAACAATCGATTTGGTTATGTTATGTTTCAGATAGAAATTGTCATTGATGGTATATTGAAACATGTGGCATACATACTAAGTTGTGCCATCATCTAACTATACATCTTTAATTAAATAACCTCAACCAACTATGTTCACTACAACCAGATTGAAAAGGGGCATAACTCCTAAGGATAAGGAGAGGGAATGCTAAACCTTGAGCCATGGGGGGAAAATCCATGTGTCACCACTCTTTTGCTCACCTTACCTTGTCTCCTCCAACCACCACCTTAGTTATTCTGTTATTGGTAGGGGAAGATTTTTGCTGGTAGGAAAACCACTACTGTGCCACTCCTGCTCTCTCTCCATGACGTGCCTTTTGGGTTGTAGATGTTCTCCCCACTATCCTGATCATGAGTCTATTCATTTTCCCTCACGCTGAGTGGAGTTAAAAGGAGGCCACAACTCATTGATTGGGATTCATTCTCCTCTGCCTCACAGATTGTTGGCTTGCGGGTTTGTTCTTCCTTCTCTCATGAATTTTTTAGTCTACGGTTGTGTTCATCCTCATGTTCATGAAGAGAGTCTGTGTCTTTTCCACCATTGTCAGACTGCGTAATTCTCTGTTATTCCATCATTGAATCGTGGCTATGATTTCATCTACAGTGCTATGGGTTTATGGTTGTTCATGGGCTGTTGCCTACCACGATTGCTTGGCTGTGTCTTTCCCTTGTATTTTGGTTGCTATAGGATGCTGATGAATCATTTTGGCCACAATAGGGCCAAGAATGATTCAAGGAGTTGTTTTCCCTTGTTAAATCTTGAATAGTTGTTTTGCTGCATGCATGCAGTGGTTTTGTCCTTGGACTACATTGGAGTGGTGAATGAGGGCCTGATGTGCTTGATAAACCTGGTGGTTTGGGAACCACACAGACAGAGCTTGTGGCTAGATTTCTTCTCTACAGCCCCTGAATAGCAGTGGAAGGGATATCGGAGTCTGAGGGACTGCATTGCAGAGAAAGGACTGATTTCGTTGTGTTGGGTATGTGTTGGTGTCCTAGAAGCTAGGCTGGTTCTGGTGTAGGTGTCCTTTGCTCTTCAATGAGTTCACAGGCTTAGCATTTAGCCTTTCCCAGCTCCTGGATGGCCTGATAAACCCAACTTTGTTGACTTGGCTGATCTGTTGTTCACCTGATAAATCCAACTGTGTTGGCTTGGCTGAATTGGGTACCCTTGTGGTGTTGATATCCTTAGCTATGTGTAAGCCCGTTAGTTCGTTATTCCTTGGGGAATCATGCCCGACTCAGGGGTGGTAGAGTTGCTGAGAGATTAAAGAGCACGTGGTCCTATGGTTGGGTGGAACGTTGCACCAATGTAGCTAGTTGTGGGACAAGTTCTCTATAAGATAAGTATTCTTTCCTAACTTGTGTCTTCAATCATATTTACCCTTGATGAATGATGATGTACATGTTGAATGCTTAATATATGAATGCATGTTGTTTGCTTCCACTATGAATATGAATGATTAATTCATTTAGTATGTTTTATGTTTTAAGTATCATGCTTCAGCATTACATGTATGTATATTCATGTTCATGGGGATATATGCTCAGATGTTTAATGTATGGTAGCATCCTCTTCACTGATCGGAGGGTCGGGGACATTACAGTGTGGTATCAGAGCTCTGGTTGCAGCATGGGCCTGAATGGGTCGTGAAGATGCAGTGATAGAGCTTATGTTGTAGTATTTGGGCCTTAGAAGGACATGAAAGAATAGTTAATAGAGGCAGGTTGCTTACTGCCCGGAAAAAACCAGGAGAAAATCGGTGATGACAAGAAAATTCACAAAAAAAAATTAAGTGCCAGAATTGTCGGCTCACCGAAAAACTTAGTGACAAGTTCTTCCAATGCAACAAATCCCTTAGTGGGAATACCGTCCAACTATTATAGTTGATTTTACCACTCCAAGTGAATCACACTTTGTATGGCCTTCCCCTGTCCCTCTGTAGACTCCTTAGACCCCTTGGACCATTTTTTTTCCTTCGATGTTTCCTTCACCATCCCTAAAAACATGTGAAAAGTGATACACGCGACTTTTAAACCCTTAATCATGTATATACACAGGTTTGACCCCTAAAACCATGTACATCGGGATGTGTGCATAATCCAAATCCTTTTGGAGTTTTCCTTGACATGGATCCGACTCACTTGACTCCCTGCCTTCCCTATGCCTTGAGATCGCTCGGATTCGACCTTTCATTACCTCTTTGAAAAGCTATATAAGGAACTCTATGGTACATTGAAGGTATATGAGAGCATTGAGAGCAAAGAAACTATAGTCCATTGTTGCTGGAACTTATGCTTGAGTCTGCATCCCTTTGTCCCTTAGAGCACTTTTGTGTTCTTCCCAAGCTTTCCTTTTGCTTGTGAGCTTAATGTCGAGAGATGGAAGATTGAGGTGGTGGAGGCCCAAGTGGGGGATTCAATTTCTCCAATTCGCAGACATGCCGACAAAGGTTGTATCCATTGTAATCTCTCATTTTATATTAATAGAAATATCTTTTCCTGTCCAATAATGTATGTTTGAATGAATATTTTATCCATGGGATGTTTTCAAATGCTTAGACATTGTTGATTATATATGTTAGAATAGATCTAAAACCAACATATATAGTATGCTTGTATTGTTTACTTGTTGTTGACGAAGTAATCTATCAATTGAAGCTAAAGTTGGAAAGCTCAACGGGGATCTACTTCAATCGTTCGGAATAAGGTACGAGGTCTGATCCTTTAGTGTTAGACATTTAATTTCTATTGCATATTGGAAAGGATAGATTTTTGGAGTCAAGTTGTCTATTGTGGTACACCAAGCCATAGGAATTTCTCACCGTAACAGAATTGGTGACTCCGCTGCGGAGTTCCTAGTAGTTGTCATTAGGGGGTTTTCTATCGGCATTTAATGACTTTGAATTGCTCTTTCTCTCTTGTTTCTATGTCAAATATGGGGGCATGTTTTCCTGGTAGCATATAATTGGTGTGAAGTTTGTCTCAGATTATCTATTTTCCTTGATTTTTATGCACCTTTCTTCCTGTACGTGATTTTTTAACTCACAGTCGCATATACACATGGTTTTCTTTGTGATTTTAACGTATACACATGGGTTCACTGTGAACAGTCACGTATGTCCTTATTTTTTCCTTTTAGAGGAAGTTAAATGGTTGATGGGTGAGTTGTGATGATTGTTGACTCTCCTTTGATACTGCCTGAGTCTTTATAAACCTCTATTTCTGACCAGAGACGTTTTTTTTAGGGCAAATTTTTTTTTAAGAAGGTTCTTGTCATGGCAATTTTGATTTTTTGTTTGGAATTAGTGCATTAGATTTATTTTACCTTAGAGCTTTTCGTGAGTGCTTCTTGAGTGTGCTTGTAGAGTCTGGGGGTTGTAGAATCATTCTTTTTCTTTTTGTATCTCATTTTATTTCAAAAAATCCAAAAATATTTGCTTATCATCATGCATTGCATTTTGCATTGTGCATAGTACTTGCACTAGATTTGCTTTGGAGTATTAGTTAGGATTTCATATAGAAAATCTTGCATTCATCATTTGAAGAAAAATTGTGCATTTCACATAGTAGCATACCCTGTTTTCATGGACACAATGCATTTGCATTGATTGTTAGGTGTGCATTTTACTTCATGTTGTGTCATAACTCCATTAGTTGCACGACCATATCCCTCTTTTGAGTAATAAAGCCAATTAAAATCAACTCTTAATTAAAATGAACTGCACTCTTTTCTTTTATAGGGTGCACCAACAAGATTAGGTTTTAGGGTCTTGGAATAGTTCATTGTGAGTAAATTCTCCAAGACCACTAAACAACAACATATATGTGTCTGTCCAGGTGAGTGTGTGAAATCCTTGGTATAACCAGTGTTTCTTAGGATCCTCCTCTCAAAAGGGAGTTAAGCACGAGGCAGTGCGAGTGGTTATTGATTGGGATGACCCCTTTTCATAACAGAGTATCAACAGAGATATTTTCAGGATTGTATTCATATCTTGGGGCTCTTTCGAGAGTTTCAGGCTTTGCTACCCTGCCCATACAGTCAATCCCACCTGCAACTTTCCACCTGAGCGTTGATTATATTGAGGTGACCTTAGTGGCCTTACCTAGGATATCGAGGGGGTACTTTGCAGGGGTTATTCTGTGGGTGTCCTGGCCAGGTTGGGGTTAGACAACACAGTCGCTTTATGCATTGAAGCTGAGGGCCACAATAATTGGTTACGTACCTCTGCTTATTGTGTATGGGAGTCTCAAGCCTCTCCTAGGTGAGATATACCTGCTTCATTCGGGAGCTCACTTATCCTACCCTTGATTTCTTGCATTTAGATTTAGATTTTATTGGTGATTGCTCTGTGCACATTAGCTTGCTTAGGGTTTGCATAGATAGAGAGTCTTTTATATTTTTTGAGTAATTGTGGATTTGGGTACGACTCCTCATCATTGTCATCGTTTAGCAGGACTTCCCCCTTCTACATATCCTCCTCCTTTAGGAGAGAGACATAGACAGTCCAAGCAGACTAATTCGCACATTGATTCACACACCATGGGAGACCATATAGAAGGTATTCCTGAACCACCTTCTCCCATTCAGGTGGAAGATGGGGAGTTTACTCCTACCTATGATCCTTCACCCAACTTGGCTGAGTTCGGTCCTGTGATTTCTGAGATAGGAACCTTTCATGATAGACCTACTCACTCTAGGGTTGATTCCCCATTGACGCATTACCAGTATGGAATGTCGGAGGATGCTGAGACTCATTTTGAACCCATGAGCACTAGTTATGGTAGTTATGGTATGTCTGGTTTTCCCACACATGATTTGACATTTCATGTTGAATCTGAGTTCGAGCCTAACACTATGCCTTGGGGTACTCTCATTCCTTTCCATGTGGAGAGGTTTGGGAGTACTAGTCAGATTACACCTTCCATCTCGGTGGGGGAAGCTACATCACATATTCCTCCTAGGTCTAGGGTTAGTGATCCTATTAGGATACTAGATCCGAGATGAGTGAATATAGGGAATAGTACATATTTAATTACATAGATCCTTTCATCGTCTATCCCTAGTTCTTCGAATGTTCACCCTCCACCTCATTCACGTGGTCCTTTGATCCGAAATGTTGCTATGAGTTATGTCCATAGTGCGGTTACTAGACCGATTGTGTCTCAACTTCATGTACCACCCGTTGTTTCGGGAGGTCATGCTCATACTTCTGTAGGTTATATTCCTACTTTTGGAATGTATATTCCTACTTCCGGAGCGTATGTTCCTACTTACGGAGTGTCTCATGGGGCATCTCATGCGATGACTTATGGACCTTATTATGGGATGTAGTATGGACAAGGTTCTTCACCTTATGGGGGCAGGTATCAACAACCTGCTTACTCTCCAAATTATGGCTTTGTAGCTCCTAATAGTCAAGGTCCACCACAATATGGTGCTTCCATGCCACCTTATATGGGTCAAATGGGAGGAGGGCACTATGGACAAGGCCATGGTGGTAATCAGACCTATGTGAATCAGAACTATCAAGGAGCGGTCTATCGACCTCATCATCCTAGGCTCCCTTTCCTTGTAAAGCTAAATCTTCCTGACTTGTTGAGATTGACAAATGATCCTGTAGCTCATGACCCGGCTTGGCCAGCTGTCCCTACTAAGCTTCCCTTAGACATACCTAAGTTTGAGGGAAAACCAGGAGAGGATCTGAGCAAACATGTTACTACCTTTCACCTATGGTTCTCTTCAAATTCCTTACACTAGGACTCCATCCGTTTAAGGAAATTTAACGCACCCTTACAGGGCCTACCGTGAAATGGTATACAGAGCTACCTAGGGGGGCATTCACTTTGTTCGATGACCTAGCGATGACTGTTCTTAACCAATTCCAGTTACTAGTGCATTATGATGTTGGTACTGAACTCTTGTCAACATTTCAGCAGGATAAAGCCACACATATCTTGGATCATGTCGAAAAGTGGCATAGACAAAAGAGGTTAATTAAAGCCTTTATACCACCTAAATTCCTCCTCGAATGGTTCCTTAAGTCATTATTGCCTTATATAACGAAGGATGTTTCTACATCCGAAGTGTAGAATGAGGAACAAGTGATTTTTAGGGCATAGGAACTGGACTTGATTTATGCTCAGTCCGGTTTGTTATATGAGATTATTCCCAACACTCCGCATTCTAGTTTCGACCCTAAAGTCAAACTTGGACCACATGTTGATGGCATCATTGGTTGTGCAAGTGATAAAACTATGGATTTGGTTGTAAAACAAGTTACTCAATTGTCTATCAACCAATTTTATTTGGGACAAGCCACGACTTCATCTCAACCTTCCTAAACAGCAAGTTTACTTTCGGTGCAATCGTCAGAATAGAAGGGTAACTAGAAACTCGGACGAAATAAGAAGAAGGGTAAGAATAATTGTAAGGGTGGGAATAAGAATGAGAATGCTAATAATAATGACAAGAACACTCGTAATGATGGGGGGAAAAAGCAAGCTAAAAGTAAGGTTAAGTTCCCTTGCAAGTTATGTAAGGATGACCACCTCACTTACTTGTGCCCTCGTATCAATGAAGCCTCAAGATTCTTGGCATAGGGCCCGATTGTACTGACTAACCCTTTACCACATAATCAAAATATGAACTCGAGGACCCATGATTAGTCTAGTGGTGCTCAAGATCCACCAGAGGGTAGTGGTTGTGGTTATATTAACATGCTATGTTCTGCAAAAGTTGTGACTTGTGAGAAGGACTATGGTTCATTAGAACCCAGCCCAGGAAAGGAACGTGATCCACCAGGTTCTCCTTTGCATATTGAGAAACCTGTGGATAAAATTGAAGCTGCACCTCGCATTCCTAAGAGAGTCCTTAAGAGTTTGGGGTACAATCCTAATGCTCGAGCTACCCAGAACTATTAAGTTGTTGAGGATTTGGGCCACACTCTTTGTGCGATGTCTGCATTGGAAGTGCTTTAGAGTTGTCCTTCACAAAGGAAGGCTTTGCTTTCTGCCCTTGGTGTGAATGATGATGATTCTTCCTCCGTGTTTAAATTTGAAACCGTAGGACTTCAGCCTTGCTTGCCTTACTATGTGTCTCTTTTGATTCACGTAGAATGTCTTAACATGACCGTCAAGTGCACTGTGATTGACAAAGGCGCTGTCGCTTCTGTGATGTCTTTATCGTGTTGGAAGGGTTTAGGCTCCCCTGAGCTATCTAAGTCAGTGACCATGTTAACTGCGTTCGATGGGAGATCGTTTAGGCCACATGACATCCTCCCTTCCCTTAAGTTTCATTTGGGAGGGAAGACCACTGCAATAGAGGTCGAGGTGGTTGAGGTGCCCCTTGACTACAATATCTTGCTAGGTAGGAATTGGCTATATAGTGTGTAAGCCATTGCTTCTTCCCTATGTCATGTTCTATGCTTTCCATTTAACGGGAAGATAGTCACTATTGATCAAATGACATTCAAGAATCCATTTGTTACCACATCTTTGGGAGCTTCAATCCAGATCATTGAACACTCTCAGCTGGCAACTGGGAGTGTGGGTGTAGGTATGTATCTATCCCTCATAGGAAGATTTAGTTTTCCTGCACCGATCCTTATGATAGGGTATAGCTCCGGTGAGGCTTTGACATCTATGAGATCGGTGTCTTTTTGCACAAGTCATATGGAAGATCCTTGGATTCTTCCTACACCAAGTACTCTGAGTGAGCCCATCATGACGAACGTGCAGTTGCCTACAAATATGATAGCTTATCAAGATAATATTAAGTTTGTTGCAGAGCCCAGTCCTTCCTCTTCACGAACAAAGGAGGAGGACCCTTACATGCTGCCAGCATGGGTAGTGCAATATTTTCACATGCACGACTGCCTTGATATGGTTTTCCCTTTAGATGAAGCGATTATTGAGGCTATGTCGGGAGCTTAGCCACCATTGGAGGAACTCCATCATAGATTTTACTTTCTTCCTGAGCTTGACCACTTGGAGCGTGAGGACTTTAGGGTGGTTCTTAGTGAGAGAGTTGGTAGTCCTATGGTTCCATTAATCTCTCCTAGTCTGATGGTTGATGGAAACATGGTGAACATATCTTCAATGATTCCTATCAATATCTCTCGTGATCCTGGCAGGATAGAGAATGGCTATATTGGGGTGGAATGTTCCCATACTGAGATTCAAGAATACACCGAGCTATTTAAAGAATTTTGTGATATCTTTCTTGGTCTTATGATGAAATGCTAGGTATCGACCCTCATATTTTTGAACATGAGATTAAGACTTATCCTAATGCTAAGCCTATTCGACAACACTTGGGTGCGGTGAATCCTAGAAAAGCACCCACGATTAAGCCAGAGATAGAGAAACTGTTGAAAGCCAATTTTATCTATCCCGTTCCCTTAACGGAGTGGGTTTCAAACCCCATTCTAGTGGATAAGAAGCAGGGAGCGATCCGCATATGTATTGATTTCCATGATTTGAATTGTGTTTGTCCTAAGGACAATTTCCCACACCATTTATTGATCAGATTTTGGATGAGTGTGCGGGTAGCGAGGTTTTTTCCTTTATGGACGGATTTTCTGGGTATAATCAGATACAAATTAAACCTGAGGACCAGCACAAGACTGCATTTATTTTTCCTTGGGGAACTTTTGCATATTGAAAAATGCCTTTCGGCCTTAAAAATGCCGAAGCTACATTTCAGTGGGAAATGACCTTAATCTTCCACGATCTCAAGTCAATTATTGAAGTATTTTTGGATGACCTTGCTGCTCATTCTCGTATGAGAATGCATCATTCCTATCACTTGATATTGGTATTCGAAAGATGCCAGCGTGATTTGGTTAGGTTAAATCCTCACAAGTGCATCTTTTGTGTGAAGTCAGGTTTCTTGCTAGGATTCATCGTTTCTAAAGAGGGTATAAGAGTCGACCCTTTGAAGGTTGAGGCAATACTCCAGTTGTCTCCCCCGAAGAATATTCATCATCTTCAATGTTTGCAAGGCATGGAAAAATTCTTACAGAGATTTGTGGTCAATTTTTTCAATTTGACTAGAGGCTTCATGCATCTATTGAAGAAGGTCACCACCTTTTGTTGTGATGAGCAATCCCAGGAATCCTTTGATGCACTCAAGAGAGCCCTAGCATCAGCCCCAAGGATTAGTCCCCTAGACTATAGCCATTATTTTTTACTTTATGTGGCCGCGTCCATGGAGACGATTTGTATGGTTTTGGTTCAAGAGGATGGTTCAAGAGGATGAGGAGCTCCAAGATCATGTCATATATTTTCTAAGCTAGAAGCTTATTAATGCAGAGATTCATTATTCTCGTGTCGAGAAGCTTCCTTTAGCTACTGTACATGTAGTTCAATAGTTGAGACATTATATTCTCCTTTGCTAGACCTTGGATGTATCCCATGTCAATCCATTTCAATTTGTCCTCACTCGAAGGATGATTGGGGGAAAATATAATAAATGGATTGTCATTCTATAAGAATTCGATCTTGAATTTGTTTCGGCAAAATCAAAGAAGTATTTAATTTTTGCAGAGCTTATATTGGATTTCCCGAGTGAGGCTGAGGAGTTAGTTTGTGAAGATATGTTTGTCAATGAACACATCTTCTTAATATCAACTTTAGACCCATGGTATGGGGATATCATTATATATTTACAAACCTTGAAGGTCCCTACTCACTTCTCATGGGATGAATGACGACAATTACATCATGTGTCTAAGAACTACCTCATAGTGGATAACACTTTGTACCGCCGTGGGGTAGATTCCATTTTATGACGTTGTTTAACTCATGAAGAGGCTGAGGTCATGCTTAATGATTTCCATGGAGGGGCGTGTGGTGGTCATTTATCTAGGATTTCTATAGCCCAAAAGATCTTAACAGCAGATTATTTCTGGCCATCGATCTTTAAGGATTGTGTAGATGTGGTCAAGAGGTGCCACCCTTGCCAGGTGTTTGCACATAATATGTGCTTGAAACTTGCCATGTTACATCCCATTATCACCATCAATCCCTTCACTAAGTGGGGGCTTGATTTTATGGATTGCAACCCAGCTTCAGCTGGGGGGCATCATCATATCATAGTGGGTGTTGATTACTTCACAAAATGGGCTGAGGATATGCCTATAGTTAAATAGGACTATGAGACAGCCACCCACTTCTTATTCAACCAGATTATTACTCGGTTTGGAATTCTGAAAGAGCTTGTCACTGACCATGGCTCACACTTTCAGAATCATATGATGGAAGAGTTGGCATCAAAGTTAGGGTACAAGAAAGAGCATTCCTCCTCTTACTACCCTCAAGTGAATGGATAGGTAGAAGCAGTGAATAAATCACTCAAATGCATTCTCCAATGGACCATCGCACAGAGCAAGAATAATTGGCACATTATGTTATATCCTACTTTGTGGGCATATAGAACTGCTGTGAAGACTGCCACGAGTTTTTCTCTGTATCAACTTCTACATGGAGTAGATTTGATATTGCCGATTGAATGTGAGATTCCTTCTTTGAAGCTAGCTGTAGAACTCTTACAAGACACTTCACCATTGAAGGAGTGTTTGGTCCACCTTGAGAAACTTGATGAGCAGCATCGAGATGCCTTGGTTTCTCTAGAAGTAAATAAACATCCCGTAAAGGTCTAGTACGATAATTCTGTCCGTCCAAGGAGGTTTAGTGAGGGAGACTTCGTCCTTTTGTGGGATCAACTGAAAGAACCCTTGGGGGCAGTAAAGTTTAACCCCATGTGGCGTGGTCCTTATGTCGTTAAACATGTGTTAGAGAAGGGTGCTTGTGAGTTAATGGATTATGAGGGAACTACCTTGGCGGAGACTAGAAATGGGCTCTATCTCAAGAAGTACTAGGCATGATTCTCAGCCAAGGATGGTTCTTGTATATTATTGTACAGTTTTTCATAGTTAGGTATTTTTCTTATAGTGATCGGGTTTGTGATTAGTTTCCGTTTCTTTTGGAAGATGTCAATGGAATATTCCACCTACATAGGATTCACGGATGGTGTGAGCCGTCACACTCAACAATCAGCCTCTGCTGCTTAGGTGATTTATACTCCTATGGGTCAGGTACTATATTTAGGAGGCGTATGTCTACAACCATCTTCCAACAATGTTGCTGAATATAGTGCCGTTATTAAGCTTCTACGGGATGCCACTTCACATGGCGTTCTCTCTCTTGAGGTAGGTCTTGATTCGGAGGTAGTAGTGTCATAGCTTAATGGTTTGTACCATGTTAGAGATCCGATGTTATTAAGAAGATTCTTACGTGTGAGATTATTAGAATGACAATTTGACAATATAACATACATACACATTCCAAGAATTAATAATCAAGTTGCTGACTCATATGCTAACTATGTGTTAGATTGACATTTGTTTCATACACAATAAATTCATCACAAACACAATTTTTACACATGTAAATAAATAAACTGATCACCATAAAACTTTTTATATAACATCCAAAATGTGGTAATACATAGTGTCATGATACAAAAATGGAGCTCTCGAGCCACCAACATATAATACATGGTAGTACAAAATGTATAGACTCCCAGGTATCTAATCCTGTGGAGGAGGAGGGGGGTTGTGATCATGGAAGGTCACTACGGTTCTAGCTAGCCATCAAAATAATTGCACCCATGCTTATGGTACACCCACCTGGCGCTGCATAGCATTAGGCAAGTCCTTGACTTGCGCCATGGGAACCCTGTGTGTCAGCCTCACAAAATTGGTATGAATGCTCTGGAGTGTTCGCTCTGCATCCACACCCATAATATCATCTCCTCTTCCCCTTCGTATGTGACAAGGGAAGCCTTCAGGCCGCCATGGTCCCACATTTGCATGGAAATGGTAGATTTCACTATGTATTGTCACCCAAAAATATGTCTTTTGATTCCATATAATCAGAAAACACAAAAAAATAAATAACTCAAAAATTAAAAGAGAGGTTCGAGATTCATTACCTATGTCACCATATGCCGATCCTGGTGGTAGAGGCATGTCCGAGTCCCCTCGAAAATCTATCCCTACATAGGGGTAGTCATCGATGGCAACTATCTGTCATCACCACCATGGAAAGAAATCCATTGGATATGGGTTGGCCACCATACCTCCCCCCAATCTGCACATCACATCTTCCCAACGTCGTTGGGCCGGATCCTGAACCCCGTGAAGAGTAATGTCAACTCTGGGGATCAATCCTGGAACATGCTCAAAGAAAAATGTGCTCAATATACTACTAAACCCAAAGTTTTGCACTCTTCCTTCCTTACACTCACTGAGCTGACGTTTCATGTTGCTCAGTAGTGTAGTGCTCCAGTCACAAATCATGGGTCTCATGCACTCCACTACATAGAACATAAGAGGCCACGAGGCCTGGCGGAGTTATTCCAAGCCTGCTATCCTACCAAATGTCAATAGTACAACCTTTAGTCCCAGCACCTGTATAGATTTGGTAGGGACCTGGCTCTCCACCTTCTTTGTGTCTGGATAGTACTACACTGCAATGTACTCATCAATAGTCAGGCCACCTCCTAGCCCACCACGAGAATGAAGGTTCACTACTTCCCCCTATCGGGAAAGTCCAGTAATGAAGTATATGTCCTCCACCTCTATAGTGAGGGACATCCCATCTATGTGGAAGGACTCAGAGTCAGGATCCCAGTAATCCACGAGCATCTGCAATAGTCTTGGTTTGGCCCTCAAGCCACCAAGACACCAAAACTTATAGAGTCCACATGCACATAGATCTTGTTGAGCCATTATATCGGCCCTTACTTCCTCCTCTACCTCACCATGTTCATGCTCTTTCCATTCTAGGACCATCCTGCGCAAAAAATTGCAAGTTTGCCCATTAGATTACTTAAAAAAACTTATGCACGGCCTCATACGTGACTATTTTCCAAATATCCACATACGTACATGACTGTGGGGGCATTTTTCGTGTATATCCAGCCCTATACACAGAAAAACCCTCGATTTCCACATATGCCACAACGCCCTTTTTAGTTTGGCCTAGAAACCTCAAATGACCATGGAATTTGATAAAAATTGCATCAAAATTAAAGAGAAGAGCATGGGTAAGTACCTGGAAGAAACGGTAGTGGATTCCGTCAGCTGGATCTCCTGGAATTCGCTGTTGAAAATTTGAGCTCAATTGGGTAAAAATTTCAAATGTTTTATAATGTTTTGAATTTTTTACTATTTATAGAAATTTTTCAAATTTTTGAAAATTTTTACCCCCTTTCCTATAGTTTGGACAATTTCTAATCACTTTAGACCATTTTTGACCTAATTCATGATGTAGGAGACCTTTTTCAGTGTCGTTTCAGCCATTGGATTGACCCGTTCATGTCGATCTTAGGTATCATGTCTAAATTGGCATATAGGTTAGGTTTCATCACCATTTTCATTTTGCATGACCTTATGACTATTTCATCATAACCTTAGGTACGAACCCACTCTATTATGTCACAGAATCTTCTTGTTGTTTTAGAAGTGGCACGATACGAGTGGTAGAGCTTGACGTTACTTGGGTACCCTAGTTAGCACCTTATTTGCATTTGGTGCTCATGCTGGCGTTTTATCCTTTAGGGTGTGGGAGTCCGTTGTATATTACTACCATGACATTTTGCAAGAGCCTGATACTCCTCTTGATCTTTTGCTAGCCTATTTCCATCAGGACTCCTGTATGTGAAGTTGTAATTGCATTATCATGAGCTTTACTTGCCTTATTGAGCTTTATGCCAGCTTCCTTGACATTGTGCTTTAGCCATATAGCCCGAGCTTGTCTCATGTCTAGCCATGTAGAGCTAGTTTATATATCCTTTGTAGCTTGATTCCCTTTTTACCTGGAGGGGATTTTCCCTCGAGTGTTGATATCCCACACATGTATCCTTGCATTGAGCATAGGTATGTTCCACTGCTTGGAACTAGTTTGTTTTCCCGTATGACACTCGTCTCCTCCTAGTCTCTAACTATAAATCAATTTGATTCTTTTTCAAGCTTTTTAAATATTTGAAAAAGTCCAAAAAAATAAAAAAACCAAAAAGCTGGACAAGGAAAGATGTTATCTTTGGCAGCTGTCAAGTCGTGTTGCCTTCGAACAGAGCACTGCATATCACATCCATTGGTTAGGTTTATAGTTTGACATTAGGAGCTGTACTCATTTATCTGAGTTTATCTCCATCGATTGGTTAAGATTCCAGTCCCCATGGATCCTTTGTCGATGCCTCCTGTGTCACAGAGATGTCCGAGTTTGTATATCGAGTCTATGCTACCTTTATTTAGTCACCATTTGCCATTATGCTCTTGTTCGAAGGAATTTGAAGCCCGAGTCAGCCATTCCTCAGTTATATTGACTTTGCATGTTGGCCATTCCTAGTACAGATACTGGTTCATGCACCTTATGATCGAGTCCTTCCACTTTATACAACTTTGATAAGTACCTCATGTTGGATGATGGGGGATGTCTTAATGCCCTCCTTCTAGCAGATTTCATCCTGTCGACTTCAGATCATTTATTCTGGGATCGAAATCTAGAGTCATTTTGAGTGCCTTGAGACTTGCAGTCATCAGTGGTAGGTTCTCTTGCTATCGACAGTCTTTTGGAATACATCAATGTCCCCTGATCGATGGCTTGTCTTAAGTGTTTGAACTCAACACATTTATACTCACTTGTTAGTTTGCACTCTAGTACCTTGATTCCCATTTTCATTATCGATGGGTGATCTTGCGTCTGTTAACGGTATACATCAATGACCGTGTTGCAGCTGCAACCATTCTCCCCAAATTTCTTAAATTTTGGACCCCTCCTCATGATTTAGCATGGTTTTCTAATCGATTGGATCCTTCAAATTTTGGTCATGTTTGATTTTTGATGATTCTACAAATTAACTCTTGCCCGGGTTATCATTTTTTTTTATGGTGATGAAAATTGTTGAGGGTCGCAATTTTGAGTCTGCTTGCTGGTCGATCAGATTTTCTTTGTTTTGGATCGTCGTCGCAGAGGTAAAATAGGTTTCTATCCGTTGTTGAGTTTTAAAGTTGTCTAACCGCTTAGTTTTTGCATTGATCGGGCGTCTTTTTGTTTGATCCAAAGTCGTTTCTCTTGCACCGTTGTGGCTGGGGAAGTCATTTAGCTTTCGGAGTAGAAATCTGTCCGACGTTCGACTAGGCATCGTGTGGCTTTAGCCTTCTTTTTCCACCGTTGCGGCTCTCAAATTCCTTTAGCTGCCAAAGTGTGAAGCCATCCGATTTTCGATTGAGTTTCCTCCCACCGTCGCTTGCTTGTAGACTTTACTTTTTCGACGTTGCGGCTGGGAAAGTCGTTCTGCTTCCGATTAAAAATTTTCCCGCCCGCATCACGTGTCTTCAGTGTTTCCCTTCCACCATTGCAGCTCTCAAAGTCATTGAGCTTCCGAAAGGGAAAACCGTCTGATTCCGATTTAAATTTTTCCCACTCTCCTGTCGCATGCCGGTAGCATTGACTCTTCCGCCATTGCGGCTGGGAAATCCATTTGGCTTACGATGTTGGTTTCCTCCCGATTTCCACCGTTGGTTTGTTTGTAAAATGACGGTAGTGGACCAGACCTTTTCCTATGGATTAGCCATTCAGTCAATTTGGTTTGCTGCTGTGGTTTAAATGCATTTCCCATGAATGATGCTTGCCGTTTGATTGCAGGTATTTTCCGGAGATTGATCAAGGGAGGCAGACCATTTGATGAAGGTAGAGCCGAAACCAGCAGGATCATAAGATGGACAAACCAAATAAGAGACAAAATGAATGGTGACAAAGGAGCAGGTCTAAAAGGTCGAGCAGTTACTTATCCACTCATGGGCATGCGAAGAAAAGATAAAGAAATATGAAGCATTGGGGAGCTGAGAGGTCATCTGTTTTGGGGGGCAGCCCAAACGATCGGCTGCTGTAGTTTAAATACTGGAAAGTTAGAATTTAGAAGGAATTTTTCCCTAGAGAAACTTGTAAACCATTTTCTTGTAAAAGGAACTATTTCATTTTACAATCGGAAATTACAACTTTTTGCCTGCTGGAGAAAGCGAGCTGCGGAATGTATCAATGTGATTAAATGAACAATGTTGAAGGGGAACTATTTCATTTTTTAGCTGTGTTTCATTAACTGTGAGAGTGTTTAACTTCCTGAACCTATGTTCTTGTTGAATGCTTTTCAGTATATTTTGTGATGTTTTTTCCACTGTGAGTAATAAATGTTGTTCATAAAACAATTGGCTAACTGGTTGTTCAAAAATATGCAATTGTTCATCTGTCTTGAAAGAAGTGTCAGCTATCTATAACTTTTCATTATGCATGTACAAAATACATTACTCACCAATGAATGATAATCCTGCTCCCTAGGGATAGTTTAGGTAGTAAGTTTGCTTTCTAATTGTATGAGATTTGAATGCTTGTGGGCCTTAAGACGAGAGGTAAGAACGTGCGCATCACATTGTGACTGCTCCTTGCATTTTTATCCCCCTGCATTGTTAATTAGGCACGTGAATTTCATATTTTAAGTCAAAATTACAAAAACTCGGTGGACCGGGCCGTAATCGGTAAAGCCTTTGTTTTGTTACCTTGACCTACGGTAGCAGGACCATAAACCGGACGGATTCCCTATACCAAACAGTCAATGGGCTAGTTGGGAACGTTGACTGGGGAGAATCCATTACTGTTGTTGCTTGTGAATTTTGTGGCCTCAATATTTTTGGCGCTAGAAGGAGGGCCGGCAGTGTATGGCTGGCCGAGGAAACCCGTTTTCCTGAGATTATTCCACCGGTAACAGTTCTGAAAGCAGTGGGTTTCATAATCCAATTCTGGAAGAAAGAGAACATCTATATTCTGTTGGTAATGAAATTGTTAATGATCTGAGAAGAAACACCAAAGCGTATGTAAAGAAGATCGGAGGATTTCCAATCATCCCTGAATTGCCAAGAAGAGAGTATAAAAAGAAAGATCCTCCTATAGCGAAAGACTCGGTGTTGGTTGGATATTGGGAAGAACTTGTAGAAACAGCCTTAAAGGAAGTTGTGTCACCTTTGAATCAAGAAGGCCTAGAAACCCCTCACAGTTCTCTTGCTCATACTCCAATTGGCTCACCTCCTCACTCTCCACCTAGACTCATGGTAGGAGTAAATTCTAATCAACCACCTAACCCACCAAATCCATCACCTGCATGGAGAGCCATATCACCATTGAACCTTACAACTCCATTACACGACCTACCTCAAGCCTTTGACAAGATGTTGCCCAGGTTTGACCCCAATGATAAAATACTAGTAGATGATCACCTACAAAGTTTTTACTTGGCAATTGAAGGATTAAGGGCCGAGGAATATGAAGATGTGGTATGCAGACTGTTTCCTCATACCCTTAAAGGAGCTGCAGTGTCATGGTACTTTTGGTTTCCTGTTAACTCTATCCCTGATTGGGATACCTTCAAAATAATTTTCAGAAGTAAGTATGAAACTCAGAAAACTCATGCAGCCCTCATGAAAGGGCTATGCGCCTTGAAGAAAGAAAGAAAGCAAAAGGTGCACAGTTTCACACAAAGGTTTGCAGCCTATCTCAAGAATTTTTCTGAAATGGATAAACCTTCAGAAAAAGTTCTGATTGAATATTATACTTCAGCTTTAGGCCCTGATTTGGCCATGTTTGCCAAAGGTAGGGCCAAGCCTACTTTGACGAAAACTTATGAAGAAGCAGAAGTGGTGGAAGCTGAAAGAGAGAGCATTGAAGACTATCCAGAACAGTCAGGAGAAAAAGGTGCGGGAAGAAAAGCCTTATTGTTTACTAATCCTAAGGAAGAAAAGTCGCTAGATTTGGAAAATATGGCGAAAATGATGCAGAAGCTGTCCAACAAAATCATAGATATGGAGAAAGAAAAGGAAGCACAAAAGTTTTATAAGCCATATTATAAGAAAAGAGAGGATAACCATCAGTCTCAACCTCCTCCTCACAATACTGCATCTATGAATTTAACAGAGGTAGGCTTCGACAATTTTTGCACTTTCCACCAACAACCACACTTTGAAAAGAATTGTCCTCAATGGATTAATTCGATGACGTTGGTCATGAATCAACTGTTAGATTCTAGATTAACAGAAGAGGGAGATGAAGAAAGAAAAGAGAATCCTGCTTCTACTTCTACTAAAGAAGAGGAAGAGGAAACCATGGGTTTATGTAATTCGGTCTCGTTATTTGATGCTGAGGAGGAAAAGACTCAGGGGTACAAGGACGTTATGGAAACCAACGTAGCCACAAGGAGCCAAGGGACAGTTAAGGAAGACAGTCTTATACTCCCAAAGATTAAGAGGCTACAGAAAAATGTTAAGAAGAAATTTCAAAACAAATCTTTGGTTGATAAAATTCCAGAGTTCACTATTACCAGCCAAAATCCTAGGCAGAATGAAGTGTGGGCCAATACAAGTGAAGAAAATGCTGATAAACCCCATCCCATTGAGCAGCTGATGGATTATGACATAGTGGAGGATTTAAAAAAGGTAAAAGCAAATGTGCCACTATTCGAAATGTGTAAAGTGCTGCAGAAAAAAGAGAGACCGTTGAAAGCACTTGAAGCGTCGGATGAGAAGCTTCCCGCCAACAATCAACCTCAGGAAGAAGAAGAAATTGGAGAAACTAGCGTTGGAGTTAAGTCTAAAAGAAAACATCCATCTTTCCTCCTCACATTTGAAATTTTCAATCATAATGTACATAATTGCTTAGTAGAATCAGGGGCATCAGTAAATGTTATGCCCATATCAGTCTGTAAAAAGATCAATGGGCAGCCTAAGGCATCCACGTGGAGGGTGGTTCATCTGGATAGAATGGATGTAAAGGTGATTGGTGAGCTGGAAGATGTCCTAGTCCATCTGGCATCCAATGACAAAGTTTGCCAAGTTATTAACATCGTGGTTGCTGATATACCAGACGCTTACGGTCTTGTCCTGAGCAAAGATTGGTCGACCAAATTAAATGGATATTTCACCTCAGATTGGTCCCATATTTGGTTTCCATACAAAGGAAGCCCAAACCAGATTAAGATTATAAGAGAGCCTCACATGAAGTACAATGTTCCTCAGTTGGAGGAGAAGAATGTACCGGTGGATTCTATACTGGGAAACTATTTTATCAAGTTGGAACCAAGGAATTATCAAGTGGAAGAAGCTAGCAACACATCAGAAACTTAGCCTGATCTCCTTCGATTCTCACAGGCTGATGAGATTGACTATAATATAGTAAGCTTAGCAGTAGGAGTAGATTCACCTTCAGTAGTTAGTGATTTTTGGATTTTGTTTTTTGATGGCTCTAAGACATTAGAAGGGTCAGGGGCCGGATGTGTCCTGATCCACCCATAGAAGAATAAACATTTCCTTTTGTGTAGATTAGAGTTTGAGTGTACTAATAATACAGCTGAGTACGAAGCACTGGTGTAGGGACTAAAGAAGGCAATTGAATTAAAGGTAAGTAATCTAAAAGTTTTTGGGGATTCTGAAATTATTGTGAAACAAATCCGGAATTAGATACATTGTGTTTCTCCTCACTTAAAGGCTTACCAGAATGAGGTATGGGATTTTCTTAAATGTTTTAATGCATTCAACATTATTTCGATTCCAAGAATTAAAAACGCAGCTGCTGATCTGTTGGCCACATCAGCCGCTAGAATCGTACCCACTAATAATCGGTGTTCTATTGAATTGCTTTTCAGGCCCTCAGTACTGGATATGATCACCAACTTGCGAGTGTTTGACGATGATCAGCAAATCATAGAATGTTTGACAAATGATGAGGTGTTTAAAGGAGTGATCATAGACAATGAAGAGCATCAGGCTGAGATGAAATATGACAATTTCATTCCTAAAGGTGGCAGAACGTTAAAAAAAATGTTCGATTTAAATGAAAAGTTCAGAAGACCAGCCAATGTGAAGACCCATATCTCATCTCTACAGTTTGAGCTGATAAATTTAGGGACTGAGACGAATCCCAAATTTGTGAATCTCAGCAAGTGTTGTTCACCAGCAGAAAGAGACAAATTCATCAGTATATTTAAACAATATAAAGATGTTTTCGCATGGACGTACGAACATTTGAAAACATACGACACCAACATCATCAAGCATGTCATCCCCATTAAAGCCGACGTCAAGCCCTATCAGCAACCGTTAAGAAAAATGTACCCAAAATTGGAACCGCTGATTCAGAGTGAAGTAAAGAAATTATTGGATGCTAGAATCATTTTTAAAGTCAGACACTCTGAGTGGGTATCAAATATGGTACCAGTAAGGAAAAATTCTGGAGAGATCAGACTCTGCATGGATTTCAGGAACCTAAATCGTGCATCAAACAAGGATAACTATCTTGTTTTACCCATGGAGCAACTGCTTCAAATGGTTTCAGGTTCTGAACTATTTTCATTATTAGACGGTTTCTCTAGCTACAATCAAGTATTAGTCACCAAAGAAGATAGATTGAAGACCACGTTCAGGACCAAATGGGGAAACTTTGCCTACCGAAGAATTCCTTTTGGACTTATAAATGCTGGAGAAACATTTCAGAGAGATTTGGACATAGCTTTCCACGGATTGATTGGCCGAAGTGCTGTAGTATACCTTGACGATATTACAATATTCTCAAAGAAAAGAGAAGAGCACTCGTTTCACTAAAGGCAAATTTTCGAACGCTGTCGGAAATACGACATCTCACTCAATCCTAAGAAGTGTGTGTTCGCTGTCATGGAGGGCAAGTTGCTTGGTCACATAGTTTCGAAGAAAGGAATCTCTATAGATCCAGAAATAATTAAGGCTATTGAACAAATCCCTTTGCCCCATAATAAAAAGGGGATGTAATCATTTATGGGAATGATAAATTTTGTGCGAAGATTTGTGCCTGATTTTGCTCAAATTGTCAAGCCGTTGCAGCAGATGGTAAAGCAAAATGCACTATTCAAATGGACTGAAATTGAGAAGAGCGCATTCAGTAAAATAAAAACTGTTGTTGCACATGCACCCTCCCTAAATAGCCCGAATTTTGACAAAGATTTTATCTTGTATACCTTCGCATCCGATGATTCACTAGCAGCTGTGCTCACCCAGAAGGAAGATGGGGGGGATGAATTCCCAATATCCTTTATGAGTACTGGTCTACAGGGGGACAAATTGAATTACCCAGCTGTTGATAAACAAGCTTACGCTGTATTCAAAGCGGTAAAGCAATTCAGGCCTTATATTTTAAAAAATAGAACCAAGGTGATCGTCCCCTACCCAGTTGTGAGGTCTCTTCTTATATAGAAGGAGTTAGGAGAAAGAAGGGGCAACTGGGTAACAGCTCTTCAAGAGTACGACCTTGAATTCAAGCTAGCATCTATAGTTAAAGGACAAGGGTTGTGCAAATAGATGACTGAAAACGGAAAAAATGAAGAACATGCGTGGGAAGATGAGGCCGAATTACATGTAATGGAGGTATGTCCTTTGTTTACGGCTCCCAAGTCTTGGTATAGAGACCTTGTGCATTACCTCCAGGTAGGGCTATTGCCAGAACATTGGAGTTCCAAGAAAAGAAGGGCACTGCTTCTTAAATCAGCCTCCTATTAGCTTGTTGAAGGAGTATTATTCAGGAAAAATTATGACGGAGTACTCCTGAGATGCTTAGAAAAAGAAGATGCGAAGAAAGTAATGACAGATTTGCATGACGGTCCTGCTGGAGGACATTATTCAGGGGATACCACAGCCCACAAAATCCTCAGGGCAGGTTACTATTGGCCTATGCTCTTTAGAGATACGCACGCACATGTCAGGATGTGTGATATTTTCCAAAGGTGTAGTGGGAGACAGCCTAAAGCTGCAGCACCTCTAAAGCCTGTGATGATCATTGAGCCATTTGAGCAATGGGGGTTGGACATTATTGGAGAAATAAAACTGAAATCCTCTTTGTAGCATAAGTAAATTCTGACCGCTACTGATTATTTCACTCGCTGGGTCGAAGACATCCCGCTACACAAGATAAATGAAGACGAGGTCATCAGCTTCCTACAAGACCACATCATGACCAGGTTTGGAGTTCTAGTTTCATTAGTTTTTGATAATGATAAGTACTTTTGATCAATTAAATTGATTGATTTTGCTCATGATAAAGGAATAAAATTGCATTATTCTGCTAATTACTATCCACAAGGAAATGGCCTTACTGAATCCTCCAACAAAAATCTGATTAGAATTTTAAAGAAGACTGTAGTAGAAAACCAGAGGAGTTGGCGCTCAGCATTACCAAATGCCCTTTGGGCCGATAGAGTCACCCCAAGTCTGCGATTGGAGTGTCTCCATATACCCTTGTCTATGGTAAAGAAGCCATCCTTCCTCCCAATATCATGCTACCATCTCCCATACTAGCTCAAGAGTCTACGGGGTCAGATGATGAAGTTTTGCAAATAAGAAAGTAATGACAGATTTGCATGACGGTCCTGCTAGAGGAAATTATTCAGGGGATACCACAGCCAACAAAATCCTCAGGGCAGGTTACTATTGGCCTATGCTCTTTAGAGATATGCACGCACATGTCAGGAAGTGTGATATTTTCCAAAGGTGTAGTGGGAGACAGCCTAAAGCTGCAACACCTCTAAAGCCTGTGATGATCACTGAGCCATTTGAGAAATGGGGGTTGGACATTATTGGAGAAATAAAACTGAAATCCTCTTTGCAGCATAAGTACATTCTGACCGCTACTGATTATTTCACTTGCTGGGTCGAAGCCATCCCGCTACGCAAGATAAATGAAGACAAGGTCATCAGCTTCCTACAAGACCACATCATGACCAGGTTTGGAGTTCTAGTTTCATTAGTTTTTGATAATTCTAAGTACTTTTCATCAATTAAATTGACTGCTTTTGCTCATGATAAAGGAATAAAATTGCATTACTCTTCTAATTACTATCCACAAGGAAATGGCCTGGCTGAATCCTCCAACAAAAATCTGATTAGAATTTTAAAGAAGACTGTAGTAGAAAACCAGAGGAGTTGGCACTCAGCATTACCAAATGCCCTTTGGGCCGATAGAGTCACCCCAAGTCTACGATTTGAGTGTCTCCATATACCCTTGTCTATGGTAAAGAAGCCATCCTTCCTCCCAATATCATGCTACCGTCTCCCATACTAGCTCAAGAGTCTATGGGGTCGGATGATGAAGTTTTGCAAATAAGAATATACAATCTCCTGAAAGCAGAAGAGGCTAGAGCTAAAGCCAGAGAACTCTTTAAGCAACAACAGGAGTTAGTTAAGACATGGTTCGACAGGCATCAAGCTAGAACAAAAGACTTTGAAGTAGGAGACTTAGTCCTCAAATGGGATCACCCACATGATGAGAAAGGAAAGCACACTAAATTCCAGCAGTTGTGGGTAGGCCCTTATCAGATAGCGGCAAATCTTGGCCCTTATACTTATAAGTTGCAAGATCTGCAAGGATGGGAAGAGAACTTACCAGTAAATGGTTTGGTCCTCAAGCTGTATTTTTCCTGAGTTTGTTTGATTTCTTCTGTCTTGTATATAAATAATCTGTTTGGATGTCTTTTGAGTCATGATTTATAGTTTGTTTTAGTTTGTTTTATTGATTCTAATAAAGGGAATGAAACCGCAGTTGCATGGAGAACATTAAAATGTTTGGGAATGATAAACATTTTTGGGTCTCAGACTATGTGTTTTGTATAAAATAATTTCTTCTAGTTTAGTTGTTTTCTCGAATAATTATGTGTGCATTGAAGTCATGTTTAACCCCTGTGAAATAAACTGGATTCAGAGAGTTTGGAATACTATGTTGAGGCTCCATCCACGTCACACTTAAAATGTTCTAAGGAGCGACAGTGGAGGACCCATGGAAAGGAGCAAGGTGAACAGTATATTAAATATAAATGATCCCATGCCAAGAAACAACTGCCGAAAGGCAAATAAGAATAAAACTCCTATAAAATCATCATACTCCAAAGCAGATGCTGAATCATCTGTACTAAATTACCAAAAGATCCTCTCCGTCCGTGAGCTGAAAATTAAATACATCTCTCACACAAAAGGACACTATGGGATAGAGGATTCTGAATTACAATTTAGTAAGAAAGGCATGTAGGAGGATTCATATGAAAAGGGACAAAAGTCCAAAAGCACAAAAAGTGTTAAAATGGCATGGGAATGAGGAACAAACAAATATTTCTATTTACCATGTGCTACAATCATGTGGTGTCCAAGCTATCAGCTACCTGAGGACAAAGGTAATAATGAAACTCATCTTCTGGCCTCAGCAGAGTTATCTGGACTTGAAAATATTTGTTTCTACTCTCCCAAATCGGACTATTATCAATGATTGAAGGTACACCCTTCCAGAATTTGAGAAATCCAGATAGCTGGAAGAATTCAATGGAATGCATTTGTTGTTAAACAGTCTGTCACTCAAAGAATAATCGCCCAGAGATCTAGGTTCACTAGGTAATCGCCAATTGTTGCAGCTGCAACCATTCTCCCCAAATTTCTTAAATTTTTGACCCCTCCTCATGATTTAGCATGGTTTTCTAATCGATTGGATCCTTCAAATTTTGGTCATGTTTGATTTTGGATGATTCTACAGATTAAATCTCGCCCGGGTTATCATTTTTGTTTATGGTGATGAAAATTGTTGAGGGTCGCAGTTTTGAGTCTGCTTGCTGGTCGATCGGATTTTCTTTGTTTTGGATCGCCGTCGCATAGGTAAAATGGGTTTATGTCCATTGTTGAGTTTTAAAGCTGTCTAACCACTTAGTTTTTGTATTGATGGGGGTCTTTTTGTTTGATCCGAAGCCGTTTCTCTTCGACCGTTGTGGCTGGGGAAGTCATTTAGCTTCAGGAGTAGAAATCTGTCCGACGTCCGACTGGGCATCACATGGCTTTAGCCTTATTTTTCTGTCATTGCGGCTCTCAAAGTCCTTTAGCTACCAAAGTGTGAAGCCATCCGATTTTTGATTGAGTTTCCTCCCACCGTCGCTTGCCCGCAGACTTTACTTTTCCGACGTTGCGGCTGGGAAGTTCGTTCCACTTCCGATGTCTAAACCATATGACTTCCAATTTAAAGTTTTCCCACCCACGTCACATGTCTTCAATATTTCTCTTCTGTCGTTGCGGCTCTCAAATTCATTGAGCTTCCGAAGGGGAAAGCCATCCAGTTTCCATTTTAAATTTTTCCCGCCCTCCCGTCACATGCCGGTAGCATTGACTCTTCCATCGTTGTGGCCAGGAAATCCATTTGGATTCCGATGTTGGTTTCCTCCCGATTTTCACCATCGGCTTGTTTGTAAAATGATGGTAGTGCACCAGACCTTTTCCTCTGGATTAGCCGTTCAGTCAATTTGGTTTGCTGCGTGTGGTTTAAATGCATTTCCCACGAATGATGCTTGTCGTTTGATTGCAGGTATTTTCTGGAGATTGGTCAAGGGAGGCAGACCGTTTGGTGAAGGTAGAGCCGAAACCAACAGGATCGTAAGATGGACAAACCAAAGAAGAGACAAAATGAATGGTGACAAAGGAGCAGGTCTAAAAGGTCCGGCAGTTACTTAGCCACTCATGGGCATGCGTAGAAAAGATAAAGAAATATGAAGCATTGGGGAGCTGAGAGGTCATCCGTTTTGGGGGGCAGCCCAAACGATCGGCTGTTGTAGTTTAAATACTGGAAAGTTAGAATTTAGAAGGAATTTTTCCCTGGAGAAACTTGTAAACCATTTTCTTGTATGAGGAACTATTTTGTTTTACAATTGGAAATTACAAATTTTTGCCTGCTGGAGAAAGCGAGCTATGGAATGTATCAATGTGATTAAATGAACAATGGTGAAGGGGAACTATTTCATTTTTCAGTTGTGTTTCACTAACTATGAGAGTGTTTAACTTCTTGAACCTATGTTCTTGTTGAATGCTTTTCAATATATTTTGTGATGTTTTTTCCACTGTAAGTAATAAATGTTATTCATAAAGCAATTGGCTAACTAGTTGTTCAAAAATATGCAATTGTTCATGTGTCTTGAAAGAAGTGTCAGCTATCTGTAACTTTTCATTATGCATGTACAAAATACATTACTCACCAATGAATGATAATCCTGCTCCCTAGGGATAGTTTAGGTAGTAAGTTTGCTTTCTAATTGTATGAGATTTGAATGCTTGTGGGCCTTAAGATGAAAGGTAAGAACCTGTGCATCACATTGTGACTGCTCCTTGCATTTTTATCGCCCTGCATTGTTAATTAGGCACGTGCATTTCATATTTTATGTCAAAATTACAAAAACTTGGTGGACCCGGCTGCAACCAGTAAAGCCTTTGTTTTGTTACCTTGACCTACGGTAGCAGGACCGTAAACCGGACAGATTCCCTATACCAAAAAGTCAACGGGCTAGTTGGGAACGTTGACTGGGGAGAATCCCTTACTGTTGTTGCCTGCGAATTTTGGGGCCTCAACACACCGGTAACCAGACGATGGACTACTATGTTTGACCTCGGCACCTCTATTCACATAGTAGGACATGCACTCATAGTGGTTTGTGTGGAACACTTTCTAGATTGGTGGCATCTCTTATATGCTACCTCCTTGATCGTGCCAGTTTTCATGAGATTTCAGCTCTCGTGACTTGATTCCAGTCTATGTCAGACATTTCCAGCTCTTATGGAGATCTTAATCTATTATATCTTCAATCATTATGGAGATCATGGTCCTTTGTATATCTTCATCATGGATATTCTAATCTATGTATATTGTACATGGCGATGACCACTTATGTGATATCTTGTATCACGCCTATTCATGGCCATTGTACTCTTATGTATCCGAGACTGCTATATGTATTTGTAGTTTGTGCAAAGTTGTATCATTGTACTATGTTGATTTGGTGGCTAGTCTTCCATTTGGGATTCTTCATCACTCTACTTCTGGGATGGACTTATAATGTATTTCAGCCATCATATTACCCCTCTGACCTCACACATTAGGGGGCATCTGTTATAGCTGAGTTTACAACTCCAGGTGAATCACACTTTGTATGGCCTTCCCCTGTCCCTCTGCAGACTCCTTAGACCCCTTGGACCATTTTTTTTCCTTTGACGTTTCATTGACCATCCCTAAAAACATGTGAAAAATGATACACGTGACTTTTAAACCCTTAATCGCGTATATATGCTGGTTTGACCCCTAAAACCATGTACATCAGGATGTGTGCATAATACAAATCCTTTTGAGTTTTCCTTGACATGGATCTAACTCACTTGACTCCCCACCTTCCCTATGCCTTGAGATCGCTCGGATTCGACCTTTCATTACCCATTTTAAAAGCTATATAAGGAACTCTATGGTACATTGAAGGCATATGAGAGCATTGAGAGCAAAGAAACTATAGTCCATTGTTGCTGGAACTTATGCTTGAGTTTGCATCCCTTTGTCCCTTGGAGCACTTTTGTATTCTTCCCAAGCTTGCCTTTTGCTTGTGAGCTTGCTATCGAGAGATGGGGCATTGAGGTGGTGGAGGCCCAAGTGGAGGATTTAGTTTCTTCGATTCGCAGACGTGCCGATAGAGGTTGTATCCATTGTAATCTCTGATTTTATATTAGTAGAAATATCTTTTCCTATACAATAATGTTGAATGAATATTTTATCCATGGGATGTTTTCAAATGCTTATAGATTGTCAATTATATATGCTAGAATAGATCTAACACCGATATATATAGTATTCTTGTATTGTTTACTTATTGTTGAGGAAGTAATCTATCAATTCAAGCTGAAGTTGGAAAGCTCAATGGGGATCTACTTCAACCATCTGGAATAAGGTACAAGGTATGATCCTTTAGTGTTAGATATTTAATTTCTATTGCATATTGGAAAGGATTGATTCTTGGAGTCAAGCTGTCTGTTGTGGTACCCCAAGCCATAGGAATTTCTCTCCGTAACATCGACAGATGGTAATCGGAAGGAAATTGAAGAAAGGTTTCATTTGTTGGCCATTGACACATTGGAGGACTAAGTGAGAAGGTCCTTCGACACCACGGAAGTGTTAGTCTGAAGCTCACCCATTGTAGGGAGAAATTTCAAAATTTTACGAAGTAATGGAATCATCGGCGACCGACAATGATTAGTTGATTGCATCACTGATACCTAGATGATCCAGTTGTCGATGTGGAAAAAAGGTTGGTGACTACATCAGAAGAGGATAGAAGAGCTTGCGTTGCCATTGTGGCTACCTAAACAACTATTCTCCCGACGGTTAGAACCTCTGACCATCGATGCTGTAGAGGATAGTTTCTCCAACAACCAATGTGGCAGAAGACAAGGTGGGACATTTTCAAAAATTTCTCTAAGGCACGAGATCATCGACCATCGAAAAATGTTAGTTGTACTGGTCCCCGATGAACATCGAAAGGAGTTAGTGGTTTCCACGCCCGCCGTTGCGGAAGTTTAGAGCAGTAAGCTTTCGATGGTTACAGGTTCTGATTGCCAATGCCAATTAAGTTCCGCTTCAGATCACCAATTGGAAATTGTTAGGGGATTGGGCCACCAATTGAAAAAGGTTCAACGATGATGAACTGCCATTGCAGCTACTGAGTGAACTATTATGTTGATGCATTAGTCCTTCCACTCGCCAATGCTGAGGTGTTTAGTGAATAGTAGTTTTGGGTTCCGATACATAACTACGGTGACGACAAACAGTTGTTTTGATCGACAATGTATAGGGGCAGATGGAGCCGACGGAGTCGGTGGAATATAAAGGAAGCTTTCATCGACAAATAGTTAAAAAGATCGGTGGAGAATAATAGATGGTTGAGTCGATGAAGCAGCGGAAAAGAAGACTAAAGATAAAAATTTTGAATTTTTTTCTAATTCATAGAATCATCGGCCATCTGCGATAGTTAGTTGATCACATCGACGATGCTTAGATGATTCAGTTGCCACTGATCTACGTCAGATAAAGTTAGTTGATCAAACATCCACCTTTGTGGCTGATGAGTAGACTATTCCTCTGATGGACAGTTGTTTCGACCGTCGATAGGCCCGTGGCTGTGGAAGACATAGAAAGATCATGGGCCACTGTTGCAGAAACCGAAAAGACTAACCACCCGACGCCCAATGCACTGGACCACCGACGCAGCTGATTAGTTGTTTTCCCCACCAATAAAGATTAGACTATTAGACCATTATGGACCCGATATGGTGGATGAAGTTAGTCAAGTGGATTGTCGATAAAACTCAGAATAGTAGACCACTGCAAGACTGATACGGCAGAAGGAAATAGATGAGAAACCCGCTGATACAGCGGATAAAATTAGAAGTTTCAGTTGTTGAAATAGCAGAAGGTTAGTACGGAGAAGACCTGATGAGTAGTCGTTCACATTGTCGATGTAGATTGAAAGTTTAGTCGGATTTCCCACCAAAACATCAAAGATTTTGAAGGGAAGAGACCCGATTAGAGGAAAATTTTGAATATTTGCTTTGAGTATAAAGTCATCAGAAAATTATTAAGGATCAGGCCGTCGATCGGATGGAATCAAAGGATTGTAAATCCACCATTGCGGTAGTCCAAAGCACTATCCACCTGATGGATAGTAGGTTCGATAGCTGATAGGTGTCCATAGAAACTGTAGTGAGATCACTTTTCGCCATTGCGGCTGCCCAAGGGACTACGCACCCGACAAATAACGTGTCCGACTGCTGATACTGCAAAAAACCTTAACTGATGAAACCGCTGATGGATAGACCTTGGCATCTCCTTTACAGTTCGGTGGATTATATCACTACGAGCCGACATGCTGGAAAGAAATAAGTAAACATACTGCCGATGAGCTAGATGTTTTGACCACTGAGCTCTTAGAAATATAGTTGGGAGGAGGTCCGATTGGGCCAAAGGAGATTTGGGTTCTCAAGGGAACTTCTCAATGATTTTTCAAGCAGTTTTCAACTATATTTCAGTAGGATTTCAGCAAATTATCAGTGGTCATAGGGCTAAAAAGGGAGAGAGGAAATTTTGTGTTTTAAGCAAAATTGTTGTTTTATGAATTTCCAAAAGAGCAAGGTAAGTAGTTTTGAATTATAATAATGGTATGTATCTAACAGTCTGCTACTAACACATTTGTAGAATTATAGGCACCTCCAAGAGCAGTACTTCAGAAAGAATAGTGTGGTAAAGCAAGGGGTAATTTAGTCATGAGAACCCATGATGGATATTATGCTCGGGATTCTTACGAGCATGCAGGAGATGCCATGGGAGAAAATGTCCATAATGAAAATGATGTCATAGAGTCTAATAGAAGCAGATTCTAAGAGACACTGTCCGAGGTTGTAGCCACTATGAGAAGCTTGATTAAATCCTAGGAAGAGAAGCATTAGCTGAATGCTGCCATGTTGCATTGTAGCTAGGGTTTTCACCCTAGCTTGTGCTGATGAGCACCTACTAAGGAATCTAGAATCCTTAGTAGCAGTTCAATGATGTATATGAATTAAACAAAGATAAACTGAAACAAAGACTAATCTAAATACGTTCTTTAAGCTAAAGCAGTAAAAAAAAAATAACATGAAGCAAAAACAGTAAAGGAATGAATAATGATCTTTATTGATGTTACCTCCAATGAGGAGGTTGGTGGAGTCCGTTGCGCTGGTCCGATGTCGGTGGCTTCGAGCTCCAAGCTGCTTCTTCTCCTTCTCCGGTGGTGGAAATGGGCCAAAAGAGTTCTCAATGGTGAAAGTAGCTTGATGGTAAGCTAGGGTTTCGAGAATAATTTCGGCAGAGGCAGGATGCTTATGATTGTGGATATGAAATGAGGGGTCTCCACCACTTATTTATAGTTTTTTTAGTGGTGGAGTGCTGGCCCATGGTTTTGGAAACCATGTGGTTTAGGGCAACTTGTTTAGGGTTTTTTCCTCCTTTTCCTCATTATTTTATATTTTTTCTTCCCTTTTGGGGATTTTGCTATTTTAGAGGAATTTTGGACAATTTTGGAGGAAAAAGGGGTTTTTTGCCTTTTAGAGGCATTTTAGGCCTTTTGGAGGCTTTTAGTGGGATTTTCAGGGAAATATGGTAGGCAAATGGACAAATGAGCCATGTAGTGGGGTAGATGAAGTAGTTAACCATTTTTGGGTGTTAACAGATTGCCCCCTGATGTACGAGGGCAGGAGCTTCATATGGCCGATGGACATCATGAGTCATATTTGGTTTGTGTTGGGGTGTGGAGAAGAGAAGGAAGCAACTGAAGGCCAGTACACCGATCTCGAACCACCTGCAAGGACTGAAAAGTACATAACCTGAATAATGGATGAGGGATCATCTGATAATATGGACGAGGCGGGCATTCCCATGCTCGTATCAGAATATAACATAGCAATATAAATGGTCCTCAAATACTGAATGAGGAAAAATCTCAATATACGGACGAGGTGGGCATTCCCATGCTCGTATCAAGATACATAAAAATAACTGTGAGGCCCGAAATGAAAGACCTGGAGTAAATAATCACTGTGCATATCATGAGAGTCCACAGGGGACACAAATCTGGAACATACTGCTGAGCTGACCATGTCTGAGTTGAAAAAACTGATATACTGGAATGGCAGCAGTGCTACTTAATGTGGTTCTGAAGGAACTGATGCGCTACTGGATCAGAGTGACAACGGTCATACGTGCAATGGTACACTGAGCTGGAACGTAACTGGGTACTCAAAGAAGCGTAGAACTGAATGGCTTCCGAATACAATCGCCAACGCAGCCCGGACATCCATGGGAACATATAACTGGGCGTTCCGAAGTGACTCACCAATGTGCTAGAGTCAGGGGAAATCCGGGGTCTTCGACACAGAATGGAAAGGATATAAATCCTGTGCGATTCTCAACGATGCGATTAAGGTGCTGAAGTCGAACATGTGAGAAACAACCATTCGGAGAGGCAATAATGATTCCTCCCAAAATGGTCCGTAGGCACTCACCACAGATGGTGATGGGTCCAAGGCGCAGGAGCCTCTAGGTCTATCCTCTGGAATAGAGGAGTTGTCATCGACAAAGGGAGACCTGCAACTATCAAGGCAATGATGTTTCCTTGACAGGAGCGCGAGGTGCAAAACTGAAAATGTGGTAGTACTGATGGCAAGAGTGATAAACTGGTGGGACTAACTGGGCAAGTAGAGTGGGTGGGCTCAAACTTCCTTTGTTCAGAGTATGATGGTGGGGATGATCAGGCAGCACATGAAACTGATGGGTGGG
>LPNX010074674.1:0-21173 GCA_001517045.1 Pseudotsuga menziesii | reverse complement strand
TCACTATATCCATTTTTTTTCATTTGTTAGTGTCTCTTCAACAATGAACTTCTTCCATATTGAACCTATCATTCTAGATTTTTTTCATGGTCATCGCAGCAGGATGATGTATCGAATATGAATTATGCAATTGTCACCCCTATGTATACTTCTTCAAATGATGCATTCTACTAGCATAAATTGATAAACATGATCTAAGTTGGGAGAGGAAGCTCTTCCCCTTCATTTACGCCGTGGAGTCCTTTCTTGAAATTGTTCAAGTTTACTTCATCCACAGACCTCATAATGGGAATCAACACTATAATTCCTAGGATATGACATGGTGGTATGATCAATATTCTCTATTATAGTGATAGGCATGGGGATATTATTGAATTTGATTCCAACACAAATCCTAGTTGTTGGACCAATAGGTGAATTTGTAACACCAATGAGGACTTAATCTTGCCACTTTTTTATGGAGGCCTACTTGTACCCTTGGACTACAAGGAACCTAAAATGATCAGTGAGGGGGGAATTGTAAAGTGGTATCAAGTATGGTAGTTTGAGTTTACTACTATTTATATCAGTACCATTCACTACCCTATACTTGAAATTTGTGTAACGAAACCTAGACTGCTAGTATGATTGCTAACAGGGGATATGTCTATTGTTCTTAGAATTCATAAAAGAGCATGCAATACACAAACAGAGTCACTAGTTCTGATACCACTGGAAAGTCACCTAATTAGATTTGTCTGATTTTTTATTTCTTTGATGATGAGTTTTTGGTTTAGGTCTTTTGTTAAACACTTTGTCAACATTGCACTAATACCACTTTTTCAACTCAATGGAGGACTCCGTATGATAGGAATGCTAGGCTATGACATTGAAGGACAAGGTAATGTAAAGAGATAGCTTAGCAAAGGTTTGTCTTTTTTACTGTATAGTAAAATAAAATTCCTCCCTACACTTTTATGTTGGCTCTTCTTCGACTAAGGGAGGATTCGTTATGATAGGAATGCTAGGCTATGACAATGAAGGACATGGTAATGTAAAGAGATAGCTTAGCAAAGGTTTGTCTTTTTGGTTTTATAGTAAAATAAAGGTTGATGGGAGGACCAAAAAGACTAATGCCAATCCAACAAGGGGCAATGAAATCAAGGGGCGAGTCCAAGAGAGGACAAGATAATTAATGTTTATGGAAATTAGGGTTTCATACACATACCATAATGAAACCCTAACATGGTGAAAAATGAATGTAGAAATTATCTAGGAGGGCCTGAGAAAGTACCACATCAAAACATCCTCCATGAATAATGTGTAGGAAACCTCCAAATGTGAAACATCCTCCACGAATAATGTGTAGGAAACCTCCAAATGTGGGCACTATCTCCAAATGGGGCTTAACAAATCTTCATTTGTATGGTGAATCTACAGACTTGGTTCATAACAATACATGCACTTGACCGATGGATGGGAACATCAATGGTTTTACCATTAGAGGATTCAATTCCTCATTTCATGAAGGAAGGCAAAATTGAAAATGTTTGAGTAGTTAGGTTCACTGCACTGGGTGCACTACAGACTGGGTTCATAAGAATACAAACACTTGACCGATGGATGGGCACACCAATGGTTTTATAGAGGATTCACTTCCTCATTTCATAAAGGAAGGCAAAATCGAAAATGTCTGAGTGGTTAGGCTCATTGCATTGGGTGCACTACACACTGGGTTCATAAGAATACAGACACTTGACTGATGGATTGGAACACCAATGGTTTTATATAGGATTCACTTCCTCATTTCATAAAGGAAGGAAAAATAAAAAAATGTACGATTGGTTAGGTTCACTTCATTGGGTGCAAAGTTTTCATTTTGATAGCTTAGAGCATCTTGGTCAACTTACTGTTTAGGTTTCTACAAAGGTATCACTCCAATGAGATAGCTCCAATAAAAAAGAAATGATGGTGAACCCACCCTATATCTTGGGTTCGACCCTCCTACATCCAACTAAATGTGAAACATACTCCACAAATAATGTGTAGGAGACTTCGAAATGAGGGCGCTAGCTCCAAATGGGGCTTAACAAATCTCCATATGTGGAACACTCCTCCAAAAGTAGAGAAAACAATCTAAATCTGAACACTACATCAAAGATAGCATGAAATGATGTGGAAAACACACCCCAATGGTGAACACACACCAAGAAAATCCCAAAAAGCATGAAAAAAACCTTAGAAAGGTGGATGCTACCTCCAAAAAAGCATAAATTTTGCCTCAAATGTGAACGGCCTCGATCAAATGAGCTCAAAAAAGACTGAGCAATCCATCAAATATGGCATGGGAAGGAAATCAAACCATCCAATAGTGAGCACCCCCTTAAACAAGGGCTACATGAGCATGAAAGAAACCTCCAACATGGACACTCCTCAAAACAAGGCATGGATTAATGATAAATCAATATCCGAAGAAGGAAGGGCACTATCTTCTTTGACTACACCAAGGGTCAAGATTCAACATATGTTCAAATGATTCCCACATATCAACCAACTCCTCAAGCCGAGTACAAGGGCTAGATCCATGAAACAAGGGGCTAATTTGCTAAACCTTCAATCAAAGGCTCATTTCTTAATAGGTCATCAAACTTTAAAAGTAGGAAACAACCTCAAGGTATGTGCAACAAGTACCCACATGAAACATGCTCACATACTAGCTAATGATATTTCATCTACTTGGAACGATGCCTACTCTTTGAGCTGCCACATCGACTGACCTATTTTTTTGATAGCAATGTGTTGTGACAACTATTTTATAAACTTTTTACCTTGGTAATGTTTTTTCGGAAAAAGCCAAAAAAAATACCAAATTAACTGCCGAGCAAAATATATGGGTTTCCTTCGAGCTGCCACATTGACGGGTTAACTACTGATCCGAGCTGAGGCAAAATATATGGGTTTCCTTCGAGCTGCCACATCGACGAGTTAACTACTGATCCTAGCTGCTTTTCAGCTGCAAGATACAGTTATTTTTGGCATAGCACGTTTCTTTTTTCCTCTAGATTGCAACGTTACGATCCTGGGTGTGGGTGTGGGTGTGCCCTATTCTGGTTACAATGTTCAAATAGAACGCAGGAAAGGAGAAGAGGAGCTCAGGTACACAGAATCACTGGTGGAGGTCGAGGTTTTGGGGCATAGTCGAGGGCACTGAATCTACAAATTTGTTGGAACAATATCTCTTCAAGGTATGGTTGGAAAACACTCAGCCTCTATGTTGTGTTGTGCACTCATTTTATAATACTTGGGGGCATTCTTTACATGTATGCTATGAATTAAGCTAAGAAGTTGTTGATAACTGCTTTTGATGTTTTCATGGTCATAATTATTATGATCCATGAGGGTTCAGAGGCTTCTCTTCAGAAATAGCAGAAAACGTGCAAATTTCGGGCTCTATAAGCAAATTATTGTTCTATTTTGCTCTTTGTGATATTTTCTCTTAGCTCATCACAGCCAGAATTTCTTCCCATTATGATAAAACCCTATCCATCCAATGGTCCAATTAGAAGGGTTCATCAGTTAATCACATCAAACATACATTAGAGATCTCTCTATGTGAAGTAACAACTAAGGGAAACTCTTCAAGCATTGCATATATCACCTCTGAAAAAGGATTCGGCCTTTTCTTTCTATCATGACTAAGACCTGTAATATGAAGTGGGATGTTCAAAGTTTCAAACAGGGATGGAAGTATAATATGACCATATGCCAAGACTGCCCAAATACATCAGAGCATTCAAGATGTCATTTCTTAGCTTCTGTTATTTCTTAGATTCTGTTGGAGATGAACATAGATGAGATACCTAGGACCTTTTTCTACTTCAAGGATATGTCACAGGCTATATTTTTATTGAGAATATGCCTTCTTTCCTGAGCTTTAACTGGATTTTTTATGTCTGTAAAATATGAGACAGTCATTAGGCCAATATCACCCAAGAATGCTGCCAAAAATCACAGGTCCAACGATAAGGATAGATTCTTTCTTTCATATTTGAGCGTAGTACACAAGAAATTTCTGGAATTTATCCTTTGGACAAGGATTCTTCAAATCATGGAACCAATCCTCCAATTGTGCTCCAACTTATCACTTATTTTCTTTCCTATCACACTCCTATAGAGTCTAAACACACCAAGGATTTGATTGTCTCATTTTCCAATCTATGGTACCTCTGCTACAAGATGATTTTCAGGATGGGCTTATTTTCCAAATGTCAGGGTTTTATTGTCTTTAGCTATATCCTTAATCATAGTTTCATCACAGCCATAATTTCTTCCCATTATGATAAAACCCTGTCCATCCAATGGTCCAATTAGAAGGGTTTATATCTGCTAATAATATTTCGGACTTGTAATGGTTAAGAATCAATGCCATTCCAAGAACGATACTCAAACTGCCGCTTCTAAAATGGCAGTGAGAAGGTTCAAGTTGAAATTTACAGGAAAAATTGTTGGAAGAACACATTTCCTTGCTATCTGCAAATACATCAAGGCAGAGTACACAACATTAGAGTTTGGTCTTTTGTTTTTTATTAGTAGCTCAAATCCATCCATGGTCATTTGTAAACCTATGGAAGTCAACTTAGTAAAACCTGAAGAGGCCTAATGACCATAGGCTATTTATTTCAGATAACAAAACATACCGATTGCAACCATAGAAGTATCAATAATCTTAGCCTTAGCCTCCTACCTCAGCCATGTTTACCATGTTATGCAAAATACCTTAGATTGTCACCCTGTTCTTTGGTTACATGCCACCTGTGAAATATAGACCTGCTAAACAATATACATGCCAGAGGACGGTCCCTTAATTCATGCCAAAGGACGGTCCCATAACTCATGCCAATGATCTCATTTCCAATAGTGGTGATAGGTTTGAATATTGATCAAGTTGATTTGGAGCTTTCTTTATTATGTATTTGGTTTCACATGTATTGCAGTGCCATTTTGATAAATTCACCTTAACATGGTATATACATTAGCAGATTGCATAATTTGTCTGTAATAGTTTGGAATCCTTTAAAATATATATTTTGGAGTCATAAAATTCAAACCAATCCAAAGTTAGAGCTTATTGTGAATCGAAGTCTGAGATGAACTTCGCTTAGTCCGAGTTTTAGAAACATTGACAGAATCCCGTTTGTGAATGGGCCAAACAGATAAGAGGACATATCCTCTTTTAAGAACCCAGGACAACATGTTCACTCAGAAGCCGTTGAGGATTAAAAGAAAGCATGACTGTTGAGAAAATATACCCTAGTCAGTCTCATGAAATGCAGTTCCTTTGAGTAATTGATTTATTAATACTTATTTTTATAGAATTTTGAAATTCACAGCATATAAAATAAGTAATTGGGGAATAGCTTAGAAAATGGGATAAATAGTGAACAAAATAACAGAGATTGAAAGGAAAGAAAAAGGAAATGGGTGCAATGTGTAATTATTTGGTTCGAAGTGTTGTTACTAAAGGGCTATTAAAATCTAAGACTGCCAAGTCATTGAAATTAAACCAAGACTGCCATGGTAAACATTTCCCATGTACCCTACCATGCTTTCGATTCAATGTTTAAAATGGCATTCCACCATGGTTCTTTACCATGTTATGCAAAATACCTTGGAACTTAGATTGTTGGTGCATGTTCCACTCCATGGAGATGTAATCGATGTGTCAGTAATTGACGCTTCAATTAGGCCTGTGAAGGCAGCTTCTGCCACTGCAATAGGAAATCAAGGATCTTTATGGACAGAGGTTGCAGGGAACATATTGTAATAGCATGTCGATTTCCTTGAAGACTGAAGCTCAATTTATTTTAGGTTCTAGATCCTGGTATCCAGATACATTCTACAAATGCATTGGATCTAACAAGTGATATTGAAGGGAGATTAATAGCTTCCTCGGTGATTCAAATGTGAAACAATCCTATAGCAAGCATACAAGGAGCTGCAAACCATATTTGAGGAGAGAAAAGAAGAGCCTTGTTAGTGGAGAATTTCACAAGAATTTAACAGTCATGATAATGCCTTGAAAATGTTTACAACACATATTAATGTGGATTCAAGTTGATCAATGAATGTAAACTTTATCAAAAACTATTGCTCCTCCTATCAGAGAAAATTATAAAGAAGAATGCAATAAATGCATATCATACTGAGAATGCCAATAACAGTCTACTAAGAATCTGCAATAAACGCATATCACACTGCTCATGGTAAAGAAGAGTGCAATAAATGCATATCAGAATGGGAATGCCAATACCCTGCTCATGGTTTAAAAAATTATCTTCCATGAAGTTCTCTAACTGTTTAAGTTCAGTCCAGGCCATTCAAAGAGGACATTCTCAGGTTCTGTGTTGATATATTCACATGGTTGATGATGGTGGTGCTAGCTCCTCTTTTAGTTCTAGTGCAAAGTAGCCTATGTCTTCTTCTGTCTTGGCCCAGTCCTCTAGTAAACTTGGTTGCCAAACTTTGGAGCTGTGCAAAACTGTGGGCTTGATAATGCTATCCAAGAGCTCCATCTTGGATGGGATGTCTTGAAAGAGGTGCTGAACAAAATATATGAAAAACATGGGAGGATAAAATAATGTTTCCTTTTGTATTTCAAAAATTTTGTTCAATTTTCAAAGACTTCTTTGGTGAGCATTGATCTAAGTAAATTTTCCAATTAAGCAACAGTACCAACTGCTCCGTATGCTTATCTCACACAACTTTAAAACTTTTCTGTATTACCGGAACTGGATCCTGCTAATTCAGAAGCTAAAAGTAAAATTGATGCTTAGGGCTGACTACGAGGCATTTACTAGTACTTTCAGTGAAACAGTTGGGTTAATGTTTTATCTTCGTGGAGTTAGTGCAATATACTTTTTATTCAGTAGACTATAAATCAAAATTGCAAATGAACCTTTATTCGTTCGTAGAAAAGGTTATTGTTTGGTTACCAATAGCATATTGATATCTGATTGAAAGATGAATTCTGTAGATAAATATTACTGTCAAATTTGGGTAGCTTTTAATCACTTTCAGGAGTTGTTTTACTCACTGGATGAAGATTCAATTAGAGTCTATATCATAGACAATAATCATGATTTTTGTGTAGATGACTTGTTTCCATGGGGTGAAAGAGTGCTGATGTTTTCAAACATGGGTAGGAAGTCACATAATAGTATTTGATGTTTAACAATGGAAAACTTTTGTTTGGTCCCAAGGTTAGTCTTGTGGTGGTGAAAGAGTGGTTTTAGGTGAGAAGGACAGGGAGCAAAGTTGTTTTTAGACCCTAAAATGTTTGTTGCTTTTAACTGTTATTATCTTTCAAAGAAGTTGTTTGGCTCATCTTGAGTTGGGTTGAGGTAGATTGTGGTTCCATTATTTCATGGAAAATGCTTCCTGTATGTCATGGGTATCAGTTTTTTGGCTTGAGTGATATGCCGGTGCATTACAATCATATCTGAGAAAATTTGATAGGCTTTCATCAATCTGAAGATGAAATGTTATACATCTCGAGATTGTAGGGATTTTCTGTAATTCTTCTACTTAATAGTATGAGTCAAACTTTGTGGTGTTGACTGGTTTTAGTGGCTCATATCTTGCTTCACTTTATCTCACTGTTAATAGTATGAGTCAAACTTTGTGGTGTTCACTAGTTTTAGTGGCTCACATCTCACTTCCAATTTAGTAAATTTACAAAAGCAATAGAACTACATACACTCTAATAGAGATAACAATTAACAAAGTTTGGAAAGGGCCTGTGAGCAGGTGCAAGGTACTAAAAGGCAGAATCTACATGTGAAAAGTTGGTTACAACAAGAAGCTTTCAATTTGCAGTTCCGCTTGTAATGCTCACATCCAAATATTTTCTGATATGAATCTCGATATGACAGGCAGCGCCCAGGTATGTCTTCACCATTCCCGGGCTGACTTTCTCTTGACTTGCTCTTCACTTTTCTATAATCAATTCAATCACTTTGCCTGTGGAATGCTTCTTCTATCATGTTGTGCACAATTGCCAATAAAAAAACACAGGACATTACAATAAAATTATTGGGCTTAGGACTATGTTGAGGTAGTAACTAGTTACTCTAAAGGGTCATGGGGTTGAGTGAATGCTCATTTGGTCTTATGGGACCTCCCAACATTCTTATGTGCATCACTGACAACCAAACTCTTTGTCATGCCCATGTCACACCTATAGGCTATACTTGCATGCTTAAACTCCTCTTTTAATTGTCTCAAGCAAGCATTGAGACATAGTCAATAATTTTTTTCTTATATGCATAATATGCTAAGATGCTAGGAGATAGACCATTTTTATACCCCTAAACCCTCTACCCCACCTTTCCTTATTTCATTACCATTTCCCATTTCTCCTTCCTGGTAACAAACCTCACATATAATAATCATAGCTTTGTGGTCCTCTATAAAGTTCTTACTTCACAGGCTACAATTTTAAAAACATGTTCTTGTGATCGGAGTCTCCTCTGATGTATATAAATTTGGATTTCTGGCATTTGATGCTGACTTAAGAAATATGAATTGCTTTGGCCAATAAAATGACTAAGTAGTTCTAAAATAGACTTAATATTTTGTACATTGCTCTGTTATGGATGAGATTAGTGGTTGAGGAAAATGATATGAAATTTGTTCTTTATTAAGATTGTTTGACTTAATTTTATTGTACAACATGGGAAAGGGATATTGTCTACTGAAAGCATTTTCTCTAGCAAGCATAGTGTTACATAATATATATACGAGGACAAAACATTGCTACCTTTTAAAGACAGTAACAACTTGCATAATGGGTATATCTAACATGTTACTCACCAGTCTGACCAAGTGTATGTTTGCTTGTCTGTCATATGGACAACAAAATTATATTCCCAAGACATTACTTATTAGTCTGAACAAGTGTATTCTTTCTTGCCCGTCATATGGACAACAAGATTATATTCCCAACAAGACAAATGTCCTATTTCTTATCAAATCTTTCACAGTGGAGTGCTTGCAATGATGGTGACTCAAGTTCAAAATTTAGTGAGCTAGAGTTGTTCTCTTTACTGGTACATCTACTAATAAATTTTGTCCTTGTGTAAATTTGTAGTCTCAGACCTTCGACTAGAAGGTTGATTCTTGTATTTCTCTTTTTGTCTAATATTTTACAAGAATAGAATCACGTGTCTTCATTTTTGTTGTTCTATGTTATCATAAAATTAAGGAGAAGATCAATATTGTTATTGTTATTTCATATTTTGTAAACTAGTTCATTTGTTTTTATTTTTTAAGAAAATAGTTGACACACATAAATCTGTGATTAAGGACCATTCCCTCCGATAAGCCTTCCAACAGTTGGAGCGAATTATCAACTCTACAATGCTCTTTTAGGCTAATTTGGCATTTGTATTTAAAAAAAAAAACACTTATAGCCGTCGGTTAAGCGACGGCCTGTAGGTGATTTAAAAAAAAAATATACAATACCGTCAATTAAGCGACGCCTGTATTTTATACTCCTTCGGTTAAGCAACTCCTATAGGTGCAAATATTTTTTTAAAAATTTCGTAACCGACGCTTACGTTTTCATACTCCGTCGGTTAAGCGATGCCTGTAGGTGTAGAACCGATGGCCATGCTGTAGAAGCGACGGCCTGTAAGTGTCGGATAACCGACGATTTACATTTAACCGACGGTAAACTGAATGGTATCCTTTTCATTGTGCATTGTGATTGATGACAATGTGGTTGTGCTAGATGAAAAGCTACATTATAATATCTAGCACACATTAGATTTCACTCATCGTGCAATGATTTAAGGACGAAAGCTAACTCCATCTTGATTTCCATCACGGTGCAATGTGATCAATGACGATGTGTTGTGTTAAATGGAAAATTACGTTATAAAAGCTAACACACATTATCTTTCACTCATTGTGCCATGTTGTTAGAAGGAAAGCTAACTCCAGCTAGATTTGCATCATGGTGTAATGTATTTGAATTCATTGTGGCTATGTTAGATAGAAAACTACCTTACAAAAGCTAGCACACATTAGTTATTACTCACCATGCAACGTTTTAAGAATGAAAGCTAACTCTAGCTAGATTTCCAAAATGGTGTGTTTTGATTAATGACAGTGTGGTTGTGTTATATAAAAAACTAAATTATGAAAGTTAACACACATTAGATTTCACTCACCGTGTAAAGATTTAATGTTGAAAGCTAACTCCAGCTAGATTTCCATCATGGTGCAATGTCACAATGTGGTTATGTTAGATGAAAAACTACCTTATGAAAGCTAATACACATTAGCTTTTACTTATCGTGTCATGTTGTTAAAATAAACCTAACTTCAACTAGATTTTCATCATGGTGTAATGAGGTAACACACATAAGTTTTCATTTATAGTGCCATGTTGTTAGAAGGAAAGCTAACTCCAACTAGATTTTCATCATGCTGTAATGTATTTGATGACAATGTGGTTGTGTTAGATGAAAAACTACATTATGAAGGCTAATAGACATTAGCTTTACTCACCGTGCAATGTTTTAAGAACAAAAGCTAACTTCAGCTAGATTTCCATCATGGTGCATTGTGATTGATGATAATGTGGTTATGCTAGATGAAAAAATACACTATGAAAGCTTATACACATTAGATTTCACTCACCGTGCAACGATTTAAGGATGAAAGCTAACTCCAGCTAGATTTCTAACACGGTGCAATGTGATTGATGACAATGTGGTTGTGTTACATGAAAAACTACCTTATGATAGCTAACACACATTAGTTTTCACTCATTGTGCCCCGTTGTTAAAACGAAAGCTAACTCCAGCTAGATTTATATCATGGTGTAATGAGCTAACACACATAAGATTTCTGTTATAGTGCCATGTTGTTAGAAGGAAAGCTAACTCTAGCTAGATTTCCATCATGGTGTACTGTATTTGATGACAATGTGGTTGTGTTAGATGAAAACTATATTATAAAAGCTAACAGACATTAGGTTTACTTAGCGTGCAATGTTTGAAGAACGAAAGCTAACTCCAGCTAGATTTCTATCATGGTGCATTGTGATTGATGACAATGTGGTTTTATTACATAGAAAAATCCCTTATGAAAGTGAACACACATTAGGTTTCACTAATCGTGCCATGTTGTTAAAATAAAAAATAACTCTAGCTAGATTTTCATCATGGTGTAATGAGCTAATACACATAAGCTTTCTCTTATAGTGCCATGTTTTTAGAAGGAAAGCTAACTCAAGCTAGATTTCCATCACGGTGTAATGTATTTGATAACAATGTGGCCGTGTTAGATGGAAAACTACCTTATGAAAGCTAGCATACATTAGTTTTACTTATTGTGCAATGTTTTAAGAACGAAAGCTAACTCAAGCTAGATTTTCATCATGGTGCATTGTGATTGATGACAATATGGTTGTGCCAGATGTAAAACAACATTATGAATACTAATATACATTAGATGTCACTTACCGTGCAATGATTTAAGGACAAAATCTAACTCTAGCTAGATTTCCATCACGGTGCAATGTGATCGATGAGAATGTGGTTGTGTTAGATGGAAGAGTACCTTATGAAAGCTAACACACATTAGATTTCACTCATTGTCCAATGTAGTTAGAAGAAAAGTTAACTTCAGCTAGATTTCCATCATGGTACATTGTGATTGATGACAATGTGGTCATGTTAGATGAAAAATACCCGATGAAGGCTTACACACATTAGATTTCACTCACCATGCAATGATTTAAATATTAAAGCTAACTCCAACTAGATTTCCATCATGGTGCAATGTGATTGATGATGATGTGGTTTTTTTGGAAATCTAAATCCAGCTAGATTTCCAAAATGACGCAATGTCTTTGATGACAATGTGGTTTTATTACATAGAAAACTCCCTTATGAAAACAGACCCACATTAGTTTTCACTAATCATGCCATGTTGTTAAAATAAAAGCTAACTCCACCTAGATTTTCATCATGGTGTAATGAGCTAACACACATAAGTTTTCCGTTATAGTGCCATGTTGTTAGAAGGAAAGCTAACTCAAGCTAGATTTCCATCACGGTGTAATGTATTTGATAACAATGTGGCCATGTTAGATGCAAAACTACCTTATGAAAGCTAGCATACATTAGTTTTACTCATTGTGCAATGTTTTAAGAACGAAAACTAACTCAAGCTAGATTTTCATTATGGTGCATTGTGATTGATGACAATATGGTTGTGGCAGATGTAAAACTACATTATGAATACTAACACACATTAGATATCACTTACTGTGCAATGATTTAAGGACAAAATCTAACTCAAAATCTAACTCTAGCTAGATTTTCATCACGGTGCAATGTGATCGATGACGATGTGGTTGTGTTAGATGAAAAACTACCTTATGAAATCTAACGCACATTAGATTTCACTAATTGTCCCATGTAGTGAGAAGAAAAGTTAACTCCAGCTAGATTTCCATCATGGTACATTGTGAATGATGACAATGTAGTCGTGTTAGATGAAAAATACCCGATGAAGGCTTACACACATTAGATTTCACTCACCGTGCAATAATTTAAATATTAAAGCTAACTCCAGCTAGATTTCCATCACGGTGCAATGTGATTGATGACGATGTGGTTTTTTTGGAAATCTAACTCCAGCTAGATTTCCAAAACGACGCAATGTCCTTGATGACAATGTGGTTTTATTACATAGAAAACTCCCTTATGAAAGTGGACACACATTAGTTTTCACTAATCGTGCCATGTTGTTAAAATAAAAGCTAAATCCACCTAGATTTCCATCATGGTGTAATGAATTAACACACATAAGCTTTCCCTTATAGTGCCATGTTGTTAGAAGGAAATCTAATTTCAAGCTAGATTTCCATCACGGTGTAATGTATTTGATAACAATGTGGCCGTGTTAGATGGAAAACTACCCTATGAAAGCTAGCATACATTAGTTTTACTCATTGTGCAATGTTTTAAGAACGAAAGCTAACTCAAGTTGTATTTTCATCATGGTGCATTGTGATTGATGACAATATGGTTGTGCCAGATGTAAAACTACATTATGAATACGAACACACATTAGATGTCACTTATCGTGCAATGATTTAAGGGAAAAATCTAACTCTAGCTATATTTCCATCACGGTGCAATGTGATCGATGACGATGTGGTTGTGTTAGATGGAAAAGTACCTTATGAAAGCTAACACACATTATATTTCACTCATTGTCTAATGTAGTTAGAAGAAAAGTTAACTCCAGCTAGATTTCCATCATGGTAAATTGTGATTGATGACAATGTGGTCGTGCTAGATGAAAAAATATCCGATGAAGGCTTACACACATTAGATTTCACTCACAGTGCAATGATTTAAATATTAAAGCTAACTCCAACTAGATTTCCATCACGGTGCAATGTGATTGATGACGATGTGGTTTTTTTAGATGGAAAACTATCTTACAAAAGCTAACTCCCATTAGCTTTCACTTATCATGCCATGTTAGTAGGAAACTAACTCCAGCTAGATTTCCATCATGGTGAAATGAGCTAACACACATAATATTTTACTCATCGTGCCATTTAGTTTAAAGGAAAGCTAACCCCAGCTATATTTTCATAATGGTGAAATGAGCCAACACACATAAGCTTTTACTCATTGTGCCATCTTCTTAGATAGAAAACTACCTTACGAAGGTAACAAACATTAAATTTCACTTATCGTGCCATGTAGTTAGAAGAAAAACTAACTCCACCTAGATTTTCATCATGGTGTAATGAGTTAACACACATGGCTTTTACTCATTGTGCCATGTTGTTAGAAGAAAAACTGACTCTAGCTAGATTTGCATCATGGTGTAATGTATTTGATGAAAATGTGTCTGTTTTAGATGGAAAAATACTTTATGAAAACTAACACACATTAGCTTTCACTCACCATGCAATTTTTTAGGAACGAAATTTAACTCTAGCTAGATTTTCATCATGGTGCAATGCGACTGATGACAATTTGGTTGTGTTATATGGAAAACTACCTTATGAAAGATAACACGCATTAACTTTCACTTATCATGCAATGGTTTAAGAACGAAAGCTAACTCCAGCTAGATTTCCATCATGGTGCAATGTGATTGATGACAATGTGGTTGTGGTAGATGGAAAACTACCCTATGAAACCTAACACATATTGTGTATTGTTTGAAGAATGAAAACTAACTCCATCTAGATATCCATCATGATACAATGTGATTGATGACATTGTGGTTCTATTAAATAGAAACTACCTTATGAAAAATAACACACTTTTTTTTCACTCATCATGCCAAGTTGTTAGAGCGAAAACTAACTCCAACTTAATTTTTGTCATGGTCATGGAGTTAGATTTCTCTCTAACAACTTGGCTTTCACTCATCATGCCAAGTTGTTAGAGCGAAAACTAACTCCAAATTAATTTTTGTCATGGTCATGGAGTTAGCTTTCGCTCTAACAACTTGGCACGATAAGTGAAAGCAAATATCATGGAGTTATCTTTCGCTCTAACAAATTGACATGTATGTCCAGATAGAATCTCTTATTTGATGACAATGTGGTTGTGCTAGATAGAAAACTATCATAAGAAAGCTAACAAATATTAACTTTCATTCGCCTTGCAATTTTCTTAAAAGGTAAACTAAATCGAAATAAATTTCCATAATGGTGCAATGTATTTGATCATAATGTGGTTATGTTGGATGAAAAATTACCTAATGTAAGCTAACACTATGATTAGCTATTATCATGAGCCATTTAATGATCATCATGATTAGCTATTATAATGACCTCCACAATTGTTTTTGTACATATACTTACAAATAGAATGATGCGTGCATTTACAATATTTTTGAATTCATGTTTTTTTCAATAATTAGAAATTGTGGTAATAGTTTTTTTCATTTTTTTTCTAGAAACAATGGAGTTTGATGCGAGTAAAATTACAAAAGAAGTGACTTCAAAAGGTTAGAGTTCTTTATCTTCTTCATATGTATGAATTGAGATGTTATAAAATATGTTTTCATATTACTCTTTAATTGATGCTTTTAATTGTTTTCGAAACTACCGTAATATTTTCTACAAATGTTTTCAGATGCTAAGAACCATGATGCAAATGAAATTTCAAAGAAATCATCAAGGAAAAGAAAGAATACAAATATGACACTACAAAAGTCTCCAACAGTTGGTATGGCATTTTCAAATTTAGCTATTTACAATTATTTATACTATATTCTAGTATGCAATTTCACACTAGATGAACTTTGATATATCATTATGTGGATAGTAAACTTCCATAGGACATAAACTTCCTTGTTCTTCTACATGTGAATGAAAAATTCTTTGTTCTTCTGCATGTGAATTAAAATGATGTATTATATGGTAGATTATTAATATTTGATATTTCATGTTTTCTTTAACCATTGCAAACATTTTTTTCTACTATTGTTTCCAGATACTATTGAATCTAATACAAATGAAACTACAATTAAAGCATCTAAGAAAAAACGAAAAGCAAGTGGTACACAATAAAATCCTACTAAAGTTGGTATGGTAGTTTTATATCTTATTTATTCTAATTTAGTATTGTTAGACTATATGATATTTTCAAATTTTAATAGAATATTAAATGACGATATTTATAATTAGAATTTCATTTTGATTTATGTTAATAATTTCTTATTCTCGTTTTCAGAATTGCTCAGTTCAAAATAAAGTGAAATGCCACATCCATCAATCATGCAACGAGAAAGACTTCATTCAAGTCAAAATATTATGAATGCACCAATTTCTACTTCTACTTTTCAAATGATTAGAAAGTATAATACATCCAATGAATATGAGTTTGTGGGAGATTTGTATGTTCAGATAGAATGTCCTCCAAATATGTTCCCTAATATGTGTCTGTTTGGATCCATAGGTGAAAAAGATCCAATTATATTAGGGATAGTTGTTAATTGTTATGCTCATGGTGAGACTGACATTGTCTTTCAAGTGGAGACTATCAATGGACAAGAAGTAAAATTAGTCTCTTGTCAAGTGGAGTACACAAAATTTAGACTAGATTTAATTGAAGCTTCAAGTAAATATCCGCCAAACACAATGAAAGAGTCAATGTTTAAGTTGAATAGTTATGAAAGCTTCAATAAATCGGGGTTAAAGAGTTGCATAGATCTTTTAGAATGTATCACAAAAGTTCTAAAATATCACAATGTCAAAAAGATGAAAACATCATCTGTGCTTCTTTATTTGCATCAAAGAGGTAAATTACCTCATAAAATACCAGAAGATAGACTTGATGCTCATATTCATGCTCTAAGGAGAATATATTTAAAAGATTTGGAAGAAAACATTGCATCAAGTGGTTTCACACCTACTACAGAATTTAAAAAAACTGAGAAAATGGAAACTGAGACAGTGAAACTTGCAGATAATTATGATGAAATTCATGAATCCTTCAAGGAATGTTATTTATTTTCAAGCTCCTTCAACATAAAGGTGGATGTTCAAAGATGCATAGAAGCACCAAAAGTGTTTAAATTGAGATCATGATATGATGCAAATGTTCAGGTGTTGGTGAAATCTTTTTTAGAAAAATTTCAAACATCATTGCCCCATGCTCTCTTGATTCCATTTGATAAAAATGAGCCTGATCCACTAGTAAACCATGTGAAAATTGTAAATGAGATAGATATAAATGCTATAAATGTCAACTTTTGGATAGTTGATGGAAAACATACCATTCAAGCCGCCAAAGAAATTATAACAAATCCCAAGTATAGTGTATCTACGGAGGCAAAACAAAAGTATAAAGAACATTCTGCTCGATTCTTGGATCCATCAGTTGATCCCAGTGTTGTGATTCGCATTTGTTGTCAATTAAATTCTGTAAATAATGTCTTCTTCAAAACTCCTTTCATTGATTGTGTGCGCTCTACACGACAGTTCTTAATCACTAATGACAAATTAAAGAAAAGGAGGATTGGAAATTCTAAGACATCGGATGACAAGGTATGTAATTTTAATTATTTTTGCACCTAAACTATTTTAATAATGGATTTTTATTATTATATATTGACTTATTTAATTTCAAAATATTGTTCATATTTTCATATATAAATTGAATTCTTATTAGTTTATGTTTGTTATTTTTAACAAGTTTACGATGAAATGTGGTTCTCCTTCTTTGATTGTCCACTTTCAAATTTTGCTAATAAAAAAATTCTGTTATATCTTGATCAACCTGCTTGGGATAAATGGGACACTGTTTTTAATTGTTACCAATTAGGTACATTGGACTGTTCTCCGAGCCAACATGGTTCTCAAAAGTACAAGATAAATCATCTAAATACTTTGACAACTACTTCTTTTCGCCCCCTTCAGGGATTAACCATTGAAGAAATTGGCTCTGTAGCAGATAAGATATTGGATGGAGCCGTTTGGTTTTCTATTCCATCAAACCATCCAACTGATGCTATAAAGTTAAAAGAATATTGTTCTAAATTGAAAACAAAAAGAACAATCTTGGATGCAATGGTTCATTACTGTCAAAGTCACGATAAAAAATTGAATGATAAGGCTTTAACCCCATCCAACATTCTTGAGCATTATGAAATAAATGATGTCATATTTGCCAATTTCTGTACAACTATTGAAGGGTCTACTTATGTAAAAGGATCGTGGAAAACAAAAATAGAGTCCTTTTCTCAGCAAGCATGTGAAGTACTCAATAGATTAATAAGTGGATCAACAAATGTTCAACAAGATGACAACTTTGAATTTGGGTGCCACTTTGGGGGCCCTAGTCTTCTCCCAACACTTTTGCACTCTTTCCCTTCTCTGGTTGAGCCAGTACTATATACCGACCTTGTTGTTCTAGATGCACTTGCTTTGAAAGAAGAATCATTCCACATGGCTTATTATATTGAATTGTTTCAATTTTTTATCGACAAAAATGGGTTGACAGAATTTACTATAGTTCTGTTAGAAGACCTTTGGTCATTTAAAGATGTCCACCAAGCTTTGGAAATTTCCATAAATAACTCCAAGTTCAAGTATAACATCACTAAGGGCATTTATAGGTACAAACAAAATTTGTTTAGTTATAATATAGTTTTAACTATACATTTCTATACCATAGAATTAAAAAAGGTTGAGGCTCCAGAACACTCTCACACTTTTAAAAACATATTTGATCAAAGTGAGAGAGATGTTGAATTCTGGGTGGATTTATTGGAAAAACACCAACAAAAGATGGAAGTGAATGTAATTTTTTCTCTTTATGCGGGGACAAATTTAGTCAAAGCTTGTCTTAACTATAAAAGAAGAATTGCATGCTTTGTACAAAAAGAGTCACAAAGGACAACCATGTTGAAAATTCACAAAGCTTTTCAACTGCCAGGATCAACATCCATCAACATCCTAGAAAATTCAGGTACCACAATTTGTTGTTTCCATTATAATTGTTTGGTTTTATCATTGTTTAGAAGTCTTAATTGCCTACTTTAGTACATAGACTAATGATGGGGATTGTAAAGCAAAAAATGTCGACAGCGGTCTACAAAACAACCATCAAGATAATGTGGATAATATTGAAAAAGGTTTGGAAATTCAAGCCAAAAGAGGAGAATATATCATACCAGGTACGTAATTTGTTTGAGTGTTTCTCTTGTTTTTATTTAATATTATCTTTTCAACTATTAAACCCAAACTTGATGAACTCCTTGGAAAATTTTGGTACTACACTTCCTTAGATGTTTTTATTATATTGATTTGGATTATATTTTGTTGATAATTCTTAATTCGCAAGTTTTTTTATTGCAATGACTAATGATGGAGATTGTAAAACAGAAAATGATGAAAATGGGCAACAAATAAATAATCAAGTTAATTTCAACAACAAAGAAACAAATTTGGATGTGGAAATAGAAGGGAATGAGATTATTTTACCACGTACATAATTCTTTTTGCTATTCATCTTGTTATTTTTTAAATCTATTTATTTGCCATATTGCATAACAATTTTGATTATCGATTATAGGGAACTATAAGAACAAAGGCATTGATCAAGACCATGGTCACAAAATGATAGAAATGGAAAATCCATTAACAGATCAAATTTTGGTAGCATGTACGTACTTTGAACTCTTGTTTCTCTTGTATTCTGTTGATTATAGTTCACAAATACAATGAATATAATAATTAGGATAATGCGTCACAAAGCTAAAAAATATGAACATACTATGTCAATTATTTATCGTGGTTAATTGTTTGTTTAGTTATTTAATGAATTTTATTCATTGTCATAGTATTTTCTTTATGATACAATTTATTTGATGACAATGTGCTTGTGCTAGAGGGATAACTTTCCTACACTGTCCAATGTTGTTAGAAATGCCATTGTGCTTCTTCTTGAAGTAAAACTAGCATACATTATATTTCCTTCATTGTGCAATGTATGTATCTGATAACAAAGTGGTTGTACTAGTATGAAAGATAACACGTGCTAGCTTTCATTCACTATGCAATGTTGTTATAAATTCCCTTGTGTTTGTGCTAGAAGGAAAGCTAACTTAGGTTAGCTTTCATTCACTATGCAATGCGGTTATAAATGGCCTTGTGCTTGTGCTAGAAGAAAAGATAACCGTGTAATGTTGTCAAAAATGCTCTTGTGCTTGTGCCATAAAGAAACCAACCTTATGTTACATTTCTTTTGTTGTCCAATGTATGAACTTGATGACAATGGCATTCTGCTGGTAGGAAAGCTATCACATGTTATCTTTCATTCAATGTGCAATGGTGTCGTTAGAAATGACCTTCCGCTGATGGTAGAATGAAGGCTAACATGAATTAAATTATATTTATGATGTAATGTATTTGATGATAATGTGCTTTTACTAGAAGAAAAATTAGCATGTTATTTAATGAATTTTATTAATTGTCACAATTCATAATATTTTTCATGTTTATTGTAGTGACTAGCAATGACAACAAAGACATTGATCAGGAGAATGTGGGAAAAAGTTGTAATCAAGAACACAATATCGTATCAGGTATATAAAAATGTTTTCTTGCTTGTTTTCATATTTAGTGAGTTTAATTCATTGTAACATTTCATAAGATATTAATTGCATATTATAGAGACAAACACAAACAAAGATAATAATAGAAAGATAGTGAAACAATGTTAAAATCAAGAACACAATCTAATATTAGATATGTATAGCTTGTCAACTTGTAATTCTCATTTGTTTAATGATTTTTATTCATTTTCACCATTTTTTTAATGTTTAATACATAGATAAATAAGGACAACAAAGAGAATGATGAAATGCAAATCTATAATCATAAACATAATATCATATTAGGTATTTCTAACTTGTCTTGTTTTTTTGTTATTTTTAAAATTTTAGTCCTTGTAAGAATAATAAAATTTTAGATGTTTATTGTGGGGACAAATAAAAAGAATAAAACTAACAATTATCACAATATTAAAGATGTATATATGTATTTCTTTTTAAAAGTGGCATTGCAAATGTTTTCTTTCATTACCAATTAAGTAATAAAGGTGTTATATTAAAAAAATAGATCAAAAGAATATTTAAATTGGTATTCCATTAAAGGTTTAACATTTTATTCTCTAGGTTCTATGCAGATATTGTGACAAAGTAATCGCCAATCTGAAAACGGTATACAAAGTACTCAAGGTGAGTGTATTTTTTCAACAATTATTTCTTAATGATTTTTGTAGCATGAATACAATGGCTTGACTATTTTATCTGTTATTGTGTTGCAGAAAAAATAAATGGAAAAAAATTAGTTATATTTAAATTAAAAGACATTTTTTATTACAGCGTTGATGATGATGCAACAAGAGAACATATTGAGAAAATGGGAAGGGTTGCACATTGCGCAATAGATAAAAAACAAATATGGTTTCATCCACATGCAAATTTTTTTCCTGAAATGTGTTTCAAGAATGAATCTCTTGATATTGGAATTTGGTCGACTAATTTGAAGCTAAACACGTCAAGAGTTCTACAAAAATTGGTTTCAGATATATCACAAAATCAACTTGTGTTTGTGTGGACTGCTTCATATTGCA
>LPNX010074672.1:151768-168290 GCA_001517045.1 Pseudotsuga menziesii | reverse complement strand
TTTATTCCTCTTTCCTCAAACCACAGTTTATCTGCGCACTCAGCTGCAGATTCCTTCAACTCTTAACAGCCGCGCACACAGCAGCAGGCTTCTGCGCACACAGCTACAGATCTTTCTTTCCTCCTTACAAAATCCCTCTGCGCACACAGCTGCAGAGGTCGTCCACGCACACAGCTGGGACTTGTCCTTTCCTTACAAAATCCGATCTTACTTGCCTTATCTTTTCTTACATCAAAAAGCCTAACCTCTCCATTTTACATAAGCGCTTATTTATACTGCGCGGCTTTACAAAAACCCTGGTCTTAAACCATGGGCACCCACAAAACCCTAAACCCCGGATTTAAACCATGGGCTTATTACAAACAGAGAGGGTTTTTACTTACCCCGACACCCCTAAGACTATTTTGACCCATAGCTCCACTTACAAATTTCCTAACTAACCACGGAGTTACCCTATGTGGAATATGCGCCCCAGCATTCTATCCAAAGTATTCAAACACCCGACAATAATAAAAAGAAAGGTAAAACTAAAAACAAAAAACATGGAAACCAACAGGAGAATCCAAAACCAACCACTGATAAAGGGAAAAGAAAAGCAAGGTATCCATGTCTGCTATGCAGAGGTGACCATTTCAATAAAGAGTGTCCCCATCGGGATGAAATCACCCAATTTTTTAAAACAAATCCCACACCCGTAGTTCTCATGGATCATTTTCCCTCTCAACAACAACTAATAGACCACATGTCTAATCAGGGAAACTCTAGTTCGTCAGAGGAAATTTGGATGATTTCCTCAGATACCATTAGTTTGCAAACTCAAATTCATAATTACGACAAACCCGCAGATAAGAAAGAATACAATTCTTCTTCAGGGAAAGCTCCCTCTACTAGTTCTCTCGACTCCTTGTCTACTGCCCCCCTAACCATCGAGAAGCCTACTCTCGACATGGTTTTGCATCCACCCAAGAGTACTCTTAGGAAGGCTATTTTTAACCCTAATGCCCAAGATGCTCAATTTTATAATGTAGTTGAAGATCTCGCTCAGGCACCATGTGAAATGTCTACCTTGGAAGTGCTCCAAAGTTGTCCTACACAACACAAAAACATGTTAACTGTGTTAAGAGCCTTAGACCCAGACAATACTAATTTGATTCATTTCAATGTCGAGAACTATAAGTCTAGGCTACCTCACAGACTTTCTTTCCAAATCATCACGAAATTATTCGCAAAGAAGGTCTTTAGAACTGTCCTAGACGAAGGAGCTTCAACTTCGGTTTTGTCCCTGTCTTGTTGGAAAGCTCTAGGCTCTCCTGAGCTTGTAACATCCCCTAGGACTCTAAAATCCTTTAATGGACGAGGTTTCCAACCCCATGGTCTCATATCATCCCTTGCAATCGAGCTTGGGGGAAAGACGGTTTCTATTCAAGTGGAAGTAGTAGACGCCCCGTCAGATTACAACCTCCTTCTAGGAATAAATTGGTTTTACGCCATGACTGTTGTTGCTTCAACGGTATTTCGCACTGTCCAATTTCCGCATCTAGGGAGAATTGTCACCATTGACCAGCTCAATTTCTGTATGCTAGATGTTACTACCTCTACAGCTAATAAAATCCCTATGTTAGGTCAGTCCCCTTCTCCTTACCAGTCGATTTGGGTAGGCATGTTGAAGGATTCGTCCCTTATGGGGATTTTTTCGTCCACTCCTCCTAACATAGACACCGTGAAAGTAAATATGATTGTGTCATTTGACCATGATCCAAAGGGAAAACAAATTTTTGAGCCCACCTCATTGAGTGTGCATGAAGAAATGTACAACATCATTAAAACCATTTCCAATGATCACACCGATGACCTTCATCCAGTGACTTCGGACCCTTACTACTTGCCCTACTAGTTAGAACCATCTTTTCCTATTCTGTATTATCTCTCTGAGACTTTTCCTTCCAAGGATTTCATTATGGAGATCATGAATATGAATGAGTCTATTTGGTAGGATCACCATCATAGGGCCTCATTCCTCCCTAATACCAGTTCGGTAGACCATGACTATGCATCCCTATTTTCCACTGATATTGTCAACGCACCCCAAAGTCCTATATTGTTGCAAGATGCAGATTCTAAAGGAAACCTTTGCAACATTACTCAGACAAATCTGATTGACATATCAGCCAATCCTGATACCATCGAGCATGTTCATGTTGGGTAGAACTGCTTGCCAGATGAATCTGAAGCATACAAGGCACTTTTCAAAGAATTTCGTGATATTTTTTCCTGGTCCTATGAAGAAATGTTGGGGATAGACCCATCCATTATGGTCCATGAAATTAAAACCTATCCCACGTCTAAACTTGTCAGGAAAAAACTAAGGCAAGTCCATCCATGGAAGGCCTCAGCTATTAAAGCTGAAATAGAGAAACTTCTCAAAGCTGGGTTTATTTATCCCGTACCCCTGACGGAATGGGTATCAAACGTTGTCCATGTCAATAAAAAGCAGGGCACCATAAGAGTCTATATCGATTTTAGAGATTTGAATAAAACTTGTCCCAAGGACAACTTTTCTACTCCGCACATCGATCAAATTATCGACAACTGTGCCAGAAGTGTCATCTTCTCATTCATGGATGGATTTTCTAGCTATAATCAGATTGAGATATTACCCACCGATCAGCACAAGACAGCATTAATTTTCCCATGGGGAACCTTTGCATATAGGAAGTTACCATTTGGCTTAAAAAATGTTGGAGCCACTTTCCAGCATGCTATGTCCTATGCGTTTCACGATATAAAACATATTGTTGAACCGTACCTTGACGACCTCCCTGCTCATTCATAGCAACGAGAGGACCATCCTGGTCATCTTAGAGACATTTTCCTAAGATGTCATCATTATAATATAGGGCTCAATCCACATAAATGTGTTTTCTGTGTTGATATGGGATACCTGCTAGGTTTTGTGGTCTCTAAGGATGGCATCCAAATAGACCCCTTGAAAACTGCTGCCATTTTAGCTCTACCAGCCCCAACCAATATTCTTGAACTCCAAAGTTTGCAAGGGAAGGAAAATTTCCTCCGTCGTTTTGTATGCAATTTTTCAAAGAAAACACACGGTTATATGCGTCTCCTTAAGAAGGACACTCCATTATTTTGGGATTACCAAGCCCAACGAGCCTTTGATAATCTCAAACACGCTCTAACTCATTCACTCGTGATACACCCCCTAGATTATTCAAAGGATTTTCTCTTATATATTGTTTCCTCCGCTACTACCATCGCTATGGTTTTGGTGCAGAAAAATCCCGACGGTCAGGAGAACGTGATTTACTATGCTAGTAAGAATCTTATGGACTTCGAAACCCGATATTCACACATGGAGAAATTAGCATTGGCCACGGTCATTACTGTTCAAAAATTTCATCACTACATTTTGCTCTGCACAACCACTGTATTAGCAGACCAGAACCCTATGTATTACATCCTGACTCCTCAGGTGCTCAGGGGAAAGTACTCCCGATGGATAGTCATACTACAGGAGTTTGATATGGAATTTTCCAAAGCCACATCAAATAAATCTGTGGTATTTGTTGAGCTCATGTGTGATCTTCCCTGTTCTTCGATGGAATCTGAACCCAGTGATTCATTTCTGGATGAATTCCTATTCCTAATAAACACTACTAATCCATGGTATGGATATTTGCTTATTTATCTCCAAACACAAATATTTCAGCCAAATCTATCCCATGACGACCACCGCCATATCCGTCACCACGCGAAATACTACCTCATATTGAATGACACCTTGTATAGATGTGGGATTGATTCTCTTCTTCGACGATGCCTCACCCATTAGGAGGTTGAACAAGTGTTGAATTATTTCCACTCCGGAGCATGTGGTGGTCATTTATCTAGGATGGCTACAGCCCATAAAATCCTTCGCGTTGGCTATTTTTGGCCTTCAGTCTTTAAATACTGTCAAGATGCTATCAAGAAATTCCCACCTTGTCAACATTTTTATCCCAAAAAGTGCACTCATCCTGCTCCACTACACCCCGTCATTGTCGTTGGCCCATTTTCCAAATGGAGGATTGATTATATGTATTGTAAGCCTACCTCAGCTAGGGGGCATGGTTACATCACCGTAGTCGTTGACTATTTTACAAAGTGGGTTGAGGCCATGCCTACATATGCAGAAGATGGTAAGACTGCCACTTTCTTCCTATTCAATCATGTCATAGCTATATTCGGAGTCTCGTAGTCCATAGTTACTGATCACGGATCACATTTCCGTAATCAAATTATGGGGGAGCTAAGTGCCAAGCTAGGTTTTCGCCATGAAAACTCTATGCCTTATTATCCGCAAGCTAATGGTCAAGTAGAGGCCATTAATAAATTTTTGAAAACAATGCTTCATCGAATGGTTAGAGACCATAAATCCAACTGGCACCATATCCTTTTCTTCGCTCTTTGTGCTTATAATACTTCGGTGAAAACAGCTATTGGTTTTGCACCTTTCCAGCTTGTCTACGGACTCGAAGTTGTCTTACTGATTCAATGTTAGATTCCATCCTTGAAACTTGCTGTCGAACTTCTCCCAGAAACTTCCGCAAAGAAAGAGAGATTTTTGTATCTAAACAACCTTGAAAAAACTATGAGAGATGATGCCTTGGCTAATGAGGCACACAAGAAACATGTCAAGGCGCAGTATGATAAATCTGTCCAACCTCATGCCTTTAACGAGGGTGACCTAGTTTTGACTTGCAATCAGAGATATGAAAAACTAGGGAAAGAATAGTTCGAGTCCATGTGGTATGGTCTTTTTTTTATTTCTTAAGTTTTAGAGAAAGGGGCCTACAAGCTAGTATACTACGATGGAATCCCTTTAGGGAAACCTCGCAATGGGTTGTACCTAAAGAGGTACTATGCCTAGATCTCTCTTAGATAGTATCTTGTATATATGTATATTGCTTGAATTTCAATGTGCTTAAGCATTTTCAATATGGTTTTGAGTTTAAGTGTCCATATATATTTATACCATGTTTTGGTCATGCAGAGCAGATGGCTTTCTATGGCTTTGTTGATGGTGCTTGCCATCACACCTTGAATCTTGCCTCAGCTGCTTAGGTTCTCTATTCACCAGCTAATGATTTGGTCAGTTCAGGAGCAGTTTGTATTGGTCCCACTACCAAAAATATCATCAAGTATTGAGTAGTCATAGGTCTTCTAACTGAAGATGCCTCCTAGGATGTTTGCATTTTGGTAGTCTTGATAGATTCACAACTCATGGTTTGTCATCTAAACCATGTTTACACCATTAGGAACCCGGTGCTTCTCCATCTTTTCCGGAGGGTACACTTGTTAGAAAGGTCATTTGAAACCATCACCTATAGGCATATCCCTAGGGAACATAATGTAGATTCCAACTCATTAGCTAATTACATCCTAGATTGGCATATTGCCCATTCATGACATGAAAATCAAACATGGTTCATTGTAAATAAACAATTAAAGACACATGAAACTCATGTAAAATACATTCACCATTTGAGACATATAAACACAGGGTAAAAGTCTGTATATATATATGAACATGTTTACAAAAAATAGCTCACGAGACCTCATCTAAAGCACGTAGGATTTCAGCAAAAAATCACCATACAAAATCTTAAAGCTATCAGCTTTACGTGGATACATCATGCATACATCGTCTAGTGATGCTCGTGGTAGCATATCACTGCCCAGGCTACTCTACATAGCAGTCTGCTAAAGTGACCCGGTACTCCCACTGTAGGTCTCTGATACCTCAAAGGGAGGTCATCAATAGAAGCATCAGGTATGTCTAGGGTCAACCTCTCTAGGTTTTCCTCTAACTCCACAGTCACATCGTCACCCTATGGTATGAAACGGGCTCCTACTTGTCTGTCCAATGGGGAAGCTCCCCCAGGTCATGCTGCTTCGATGTCTACATGAAAATATTCAAGTCTCGTTACTTAGCATAAAAAATATAAAACATAAAAACATTTCATTTTAGGGTTTCCTGCTTCTTACCGATGTCACCCCACTGTCCACAAGGTGAGAGAAGTAGGTCAGGGTCTCCACTGAAGTCTGTACCCGCATATGCATAATCCTCCACCAATAGGATCTGATCTCTCAACCATCGAAAGAATGGGTCACCGAACTTTACCTTCCCCCTGCCCGCTCTAGTACGAGCCATAATCTGGACCCAACTCAACATGCAAGAGTCATGTGCTCTCAGCTCTATAAATACCACCTGGGGTCTCATCTGTGAAACCCGCTCAAAGAAGAATCAATCTAGAATGGAACCGAAACCAAACTGCTTCAGTTCCCCCTACCGACACTTGGTCATCTTATCCTTGAAGATCGGAAGCATGGCTTCCTCCCAGTTAAATATTGTAGGCACCATGGCCTCTATGGCATAGAGCATATGTGCTCTAGACACCTGCTGCACTCCTTGGCTTCCCACCACTCTCTACATGGTAAATAATATAGTTTGTAGAGGTCCATCCATCACTGCTTTTATGTTGATTTTCTTCCCCGATGTCCTTATCCAAGGGATACAGTGACGGTCTATCAACTCTTTTGTGGTAATATCCCCTCCTCAGGAACCTGTCAGCAAAATGGGAGCACCCCATCTCGAAAGTCCAGTCAAGAAGTAGATGTCCTCTACCTCCACTGTCAAAATGTGAGCACCAACCTTGAATTATTGTTGCTCTGGATTCCACATCCGGAGTATGTTCTCTAGCAATCGCTCGTGTGATACCATACTAGGAGTCCGGAAGAATTTTAAAAGCTCGCAGTCTCTCAATGAGGCTATACAACCCGCATTTCTCTCGGTAAAGGCGTCGTCATTATCATGTTGTATTTATTTCCATATCACCATTTTTTATTGGCAAGAACCTGCCAAAAGAAATCACAAGACTCATTAAAATCATTCTTAATAATTCAAATCAAAAGAAATGATATAGTTTTGCTTGTGTGGTTAATTTTACATCTTCATGACCGGCACCGCCTGTGCCTCGTTGAAAATAGGTGGTGGCATTGCCTGTGTACTATGTTCTTGGTGTGGTTCTAGCAAGGTACTACTTATCCTGCAAGAGATTAGAGGGGTTCCCACTCCCACGATTTTAGGGCTTTCCATACAAGCCCAAAACACCATTTAAAATCAAAATTGAAACTATAGAAGGAAAGAGTAGGGTCTAAACTATTACCTGGAGCTGACGACGCTTGTATCCGACAGTGGAAACTCCCGATATCAGCAGTTGAAGATATGACCAAGAAAGTGCTCCAAATGCTCTCCACTATGGTTAAATAGTAAAATGTTTTGATTTTTTACTATTTACATGACTTTTATACACATTTTTGGGTGTGACATGCTATAGTTTTATTTTTAAATCACTTATTATTCAAGATCTATCAGTCGTAACACTTTAATGTCAATTATTAGTGCATTTAACATTTTTTTTTGAGTCGTTGTAGGACTGAGAAGAACAGTAGTAGTATAGTTTTGGGAGTTCATTTTTTACTTTTCCATACTACCATAAAACAGAAAAAGTCGTTGAGTGTTTGTTGCACACTTGTTGGTCTCCTCTGGGTAGACTTGGGTTTACTTTGTTGTACCAACAAAACCCATAGATCATTGGCCCTTTCAGAAACAGACCGTAGAACGGCCTGAAGTCTCACCCGAAGTGATCCTAGATGGGGTGGCTGAAGAATCAGGTTTCCTCAACCAGGTTCTGCAGCATCCTAGGTTCTCTGACTCTACTTAACTAGCTGAATCTCTCAGCAAGGGTTGTTTCTCTCTTCCTAGATGACTCTGCTATGCGACTAACTCTTATCGCATCGCAGCTTCTAGGACAATGCCCAAACTTTCTCTTCCACTCGGCTCTTAACCAGCAATATCTCACACTGCAGCCTCCCCAACAGTGCGATATCACCTTTCTACACTGCAATATTTCCTACAGTAAGACTCAATATGCTCATCAAATCTTCAAGGTCCAGAGGCTTCCTCCCTAGGTATAATAGCTCAGTTAAGCTTCATTAGGGTGTTAAACAACTTCACTTAAGCTCCTACAGTTGAACACACTTAACACCTATTACGCTCAACTCGCTGAACTAAATATACAGAAGTCACTTAACACTGTAGCTGTTAGATGTCGTGAATCAAGCACTGATAAACTCATATACGGAATACTCGACACATTCAACTCACATTTAACCTTCTATGTTACTGTAAATTGAAGGATATCATACATACATTCATTAACTGATAAGTAAATTTCATGTAATAGATAATAGATAGCAAATAAGTAAAGCACAATCACATGAAACAGTCACACAACACACGAATGTTACGTGGTTCACTTCCAGGAGGGAAGCTACATCCACGGGAACTATGTTTGTGTTATATCTTGAGAGAGAGTAAACACAGTTTCGCGGCAACCTCTTATGCAGCTTGAGATCTTCTAGGAAAATCCATGCACACAGCCAGGAGCCCTTCTCTTAGATCTCTTTTCTTCCTATAATGCTTTCTTCTTATAATATACCCTTCTCTCTCTCTCAATCCATACAAATTGTTATATTCATGCTCAAGGAGCCAGCCACTGGTTACAGTAAGATAACTACAGACTAAACACAGAACCAGAGCTCGACTCTTCCTCAATGTCTCACAATACTAACGACAGCTAGTCACAACCCGACTGACCAACCAACTAACTAACTAACTAACCCTTCATAATACAAAATACATGCTTAAATAGGTGGCCCAAAGGTCTCACCGTGATACAAAACTGTGGGCCTATCCCAACAATAACCCAAAACCCTAACTGTGATAGTCAGCCTATCTGTACTTTGAACTGTCGCTTTCTGGTCACACCACAGCTTCCTGTAGTCTTTCACGATTTTCGACGCTGATCGCGGGTATGGGCATCGCTTCCTCGGTCGCTCCCCTTCTATCCTTTATCTTTAATACCTCGACCTGTTGCTCCTTCTCCATTTATTAGGGTAGCTGAGCCCTCCTGTCATCATCGCTGCCTTAAATGCAGTGGTTGAGCTTTCTTCTTGGCCACTTTAAGTACTATTTTCTTTGACTTCCTTGTTCTGATTGCCGCGATTTCCAGACCCCGATCCACGGCAAGAATTGTGCTACGGTGTCGTACCTTTATCACATCTCTTATATCACTATCTTATCGACATCGCCAAAACTATATTTCCTTCCAAAATTTTTCCATCTTCTACCAAAAATAGCAGCTTTTCCTATAGCTGCAGGGCCCTGCTCCAACAGTCCCCTAACACTTACTTGTGGCTCGTACCCGAGCCACTAACAGCTGGTTTCTTCTTCTCTAGTGTCTCCTTGGCTTCCTGCGAAGTCCTTGCAAATATCTCCTTGAGTCCTGTGACATCTTTGTCCATAGCTTCGATACAGTCTTGTGCCACTTCAAGCATAACTTGACTAATCATGGAGTCTTCTATGTTATCAATTACACTTTTGCTTGCAGTGAACTCCTTAACCTTCTTCTCAACCGCATCGACCAGCTCTGCAATTTGTTCCTGATACGACTGAAGCATATTATTGAATTGTATCTCTTTTCCTTGCAACCTCTGTGCTTCCTACTGCAAACAATTCATCTCTGCCATCTTCTTCATCTTTGCAAGAGCTCCTAAGCTCTTGACTTATTCCTTTATTGTTGTTGTTGTATTCTCTATGTTTTGGATGCTCTGCTGCAAATCCAGTCTATCTGGGAGCTCTTCTAGCTCCGACCATGTCTTCGTTGAATCAGCTAGCAATGACTCTGCATCATCTATGTGACACTTCATCTGCGTTGAAGTGGTTCTAAAGGCCTGTTCCCTTGCTTCCTTGTCTGCCTCAGGTGTGCCTGGTGCTCGAGCCTCAAGCTCAGTAATCTACGCCTTGTGGTCTTCCTACATCTTGACCATTGTCTCTTCTAGAGCCTTTGCTCTATCTGCAATTCTTCTTACTTTCTGCATTAGCGGCAAGGTAAACTCTATGTTACACTGGGATAACTCCAATGCGATGTTCTGCAAGACCTGACTTAGATCCTATTCTCTTTCTTCGTATTGTCTGAGCTCCTCCGCCTTTGTCTGAAATCCTGCAATGAGCTCTGCATTCTGTTGTCTCAGCTGAGTGTTCTGGTTATAAGTCATAATCTCTCTATCCCTGAGCTCTGCAGCTATCTGCTGCTGGATCATCTGAAGTTGATCAATGGGTAATTGTGCCAGATTAACCTCGACAAGTTCTCTAACTTGTATCTTCACATCAATCATCGAAGCAGGGAATTGGATGCTCCCTGGCGGTATCAGCACTGTATTGGTGCGATCCTTTGCAAAGAATTCCTCACGGGAAATCGATGGCATTGATCTTTCTCCTGCTATCGCCTTGACTGGATGAGTCTGCATCATGGAATTCTTCTTAGTTAGTGCTTTCAACTCCAGAAGCTGCTTATCTATCATGCTCTGCAGCTTGTCCTGCGATGTCTGCATCCCCTAAAATGAGTCCCGCATCTCCTCCTGCAATCTCGCTGCGATGAGATCATAGTCATCCTCTGTTAGTGCGGTCTGTGTAGTTGGCATTGAGGATTTGACTTTTTTCCTCTTCTTTTGTGCCGCTGGTGGCACTTCTACTGCATCTTTCCTCTTGAAACCCACATTATCTTTTCCTTTTTTTAATGGATCTATCAGTGTGGTTTCTGCTAGTAGAGTTCCTGTTGTGGCATCTTCTAATTCCTTCTCCCATTCTTCATCAAAGCCTTGGATGACATCTTCTACATCCTGCACTGTCATCCTGAACAATCCAATAGCCCAGTCATCCTTTCTAAACCCTTTTGGCCTCAGGTAGATTGTATGCCTGTCCGTAATGAAATCAAGCTGAGTGTGATACATGTCAACAACCTCTGTGTTGATCCTCAGTGTCTCTTGGATGAATTGCTTCAACGGCTTATAGTATTCATAGAATACTATCATATTGATCTTTTTCTTGGTTGGACTGTTGCTTTCCCATAAGTTTGCATATCGTGCGCCTCTGCACTCTCCGCCTCATAGCTATAGAAACTGGGTATGGGGTGGATCTTTCCACCCGACAAATGCACATAATATAAGCATCCATGAGAAATGGAAGGGGTGGTTTGGCTCGTCCTACGCTACCAAACAATCTGCAAGAAAAATATTTAATAAAAACAAACACCAATTAAATTGTTCACCTTCTGCGACCTGCACGGCAAGGTGAATTACTGATCCCATGACTTCTTTCAGGTGAACTTTAGTTAACAGTATGCCTACAAGCAGACTGGCTATAAATCTGAGTGTATCATCTGTTAAGGCTGTGAGGTCATAATCCCGACCTCCTCTCTGTAGCTTATACTTGTTAACTAGAAGCTTTGGTAGTTTAGTATCCTTGCTTTTCCCTGATATATGTGTCTGAGGGTCCTTACCATTCTTGGACAGCCCAGTGATGTGGTGTATCAAGTCGACGTTCATATCAACCCTGTTACCTAGCCAGAGGTAACCTCCACGTACATAAGAAATTAGCACACGCACCATGGCATTAACCTCTGTACCTCGTCCAAAATGTGGTATTTTCAACAAATTGAGCAAGCCTAACTGATCAAGAATCTGGACATGTTCCATAGGAACAAACTCATCTGCACCGGTCCTCGGTTTCCTCTGAACCGTAAGATACTGATCAAGCCAAAACTGAGGATATGTCTTACTGTCTCCAAGGTTATAGTCTATAAATTTGAGAGCAGGGACATATCCTAACAGTTCTCCATCTACCTTTATGCAAGGATCAATCGGCGGTAGCGGAATAGGAAACTTAGCACCCTTGGGAATGGTTACCTCTAGTGCATCCTCAACTCATGGAAAAATGTATGCTGCTGCCATATGAACTTCTTCTTCTTGCTCTGGGCTAGACTCTTCTACTATCTGAGCTTGAGTCCTCGTCCTTGGCATCTACCTGACTTGTGTTGCACCTAATTTCACAATCCTGGGCGGTGTCGTCATAGTAAAGTCGAGGCCACCACACTTGAATCGTCGTACGACGTCTTCTAAAGGTTCCTGCTCGAACATAAACTGCCTGGTGCAATACTCTGGACTAGCAATGGCTGTGAAAATGGAGAAACTAGCACTCTATAACTGGAGTATCTCTGCACAGGGAAAACTCTTCAAATTACTCTATAACTCTCAGAAATCGAAAAAGTAACCCTTATGTTTGAATGATCTGTGTATTTGTAATGAAGGCGGTAATCTCTGAAGCAACGATCACTTAGGTCAGACCCATTAGTGGCATTTATTGCATGGACAAGACAACAGCCCACACCCCACTCCTCATTAATTGCTGAAAACCCGTTCAAATTTCCCTTGAAAATTGTGCGCAAGCGGCGGTCTCGACCAAGATTTACCAAATCTAGGACAACGTATACCTATCATATCTACATTAATTGCTTGTCAGAAGGCGAAATGACTAGCCCTCTTTCCCTTTAAAAATCTTCTTTGCAGCACGGGGAACATCGCCTCGCTGCGATGTCACACCGCATCGTCCTGGAACGAAAATTTGGTGTGAAACTCCGCAATGTTCAAAAACTCCACAATCGTCCTATGACTTGCACAAAATAAACTTTCCTGTTGTGATTTCTCCGACTTAGAATTTTTTTCACCTGGTGTAGACTAGTTATGGGTACGATGCCTCCTTTCAACTACACTGGACATCTGCACCAGTTAGTTCTCTAAGTTAGGGTTGGGAGGTGGAGTGGCTATCACTATAAAGTTTAAGCCTACTACCATTAATCAAAGTAAGAACAAGTTCCCCATTCAGTTTACTGAGCTGAACGGCACCTCCTTCTGTGACTTGCTGAATCTAATATGGCCCCAGCCAATGGGTCTTGAACTTCCCTGGAAACTTAACAAATTTTCTATCATAAAGGAGCACTAGGTCTCCTGTCTGAAAAATCTTGCTCTTTATGTTCTTGTCATGCCAAGACTTTTCTCGTGCCTTCTGCACTTTTTGATGAAATATTGCAATGAATATGTCTTCTTCTAAGGCAAGCAGTTGCGCTAATCTTTCATTCATCGTATCTGTATCAGCCATCTCGGTAATTTGAGCAATTCTTAAACTGGGAATAATATATTCCATAGGAATAACAGCCTCTTGTCCATACACCAAGTTGAAAGGCATGTGTCCTGTAAGTTTCTTGCATGTAGTCCTATAAGCCCATAACACAGCATTAACCCTGAGATCCCAATCATCTCTTTGATTGTTACAGATCTTAGTAAGAGCATTTTATAGAATCTTGTTAAAAGCCTCCACCATACCATTAGCTTGTGGGTGGTAGGGAGTGCTCTTAGCTTGTGCGATCTGGATAGAGAACAATTGTGCATCTGACAGAGTATCCTCTAGATTACTTGGTTCTTCTCCTGAGTCTATCCACGATAGATGATCAAGTCCTGCATTCAATCTCCCTGGTTTGACAATAATTTCAAAATCATACTCCTGAAATAGGAGTAACCATCTGCAGATCCTTCCCCCTAACACTGGCTTATTGACCAAATACTTTAAAGTGGAATGGTCAGTGAACATATTGAATGGGGCACCCAACAGGTAGTGCCTGAACTTCTATAGAGCATACACCATGGCTAATCCTTCTCTTTCTGTAGTGGTGTAGTTCTTTTTTGCGGTAGATAACTTTCTGCTTGAGTACGTGATAGGGTGATCGATACCCCCTTCTCCTGGCTATCTCAAGACAATCCCCAGTGCAATGCTAGATGCATCCACATGTACATGAAATGGCTTGTTCCAATCTGGAAATACTAAGATGGGTGTTGTAACCATCTTATCTTTGAGAGTGTCTAAACATTGTTGGCATTCCTCATTCCATAGGAATTTCACTTCTTTCTTTAACAGCTTTTCCATAGGTGTTGTGATCTTTGCATAGCCCTTGATGAATTTTCTATAATACCCTGTATGACCAAGCACTATCCTCAATTGCTTGACAGAGTTGGGTGCTGGAAGATTTACAATGATGGCAATGTTTGTAGGATCTACCATCAAGCCTTGTCTGCAAACAATATGACCCAACAAAATACCAAATGGTGCACAGAATATACATTTCTCCAAGTTAAGAGAAATCTGATATTGCCTACATTTCTCTAACATGAGCCTTAAATCTCCTATATTCTTTTTTATTACGCCAAATACAGTCCAATCATCAAAATAGACTTCTAAGAATTTATGGATGTATTTGTTGTAAAGGAAAGTATCCTATGGCTAAGGTTTAAGAGGCCATCAATGTACTGGGGTTGAAAGAGAGATGCGCAATGTTCAACAAGCATATATAAGCAATATCAAAGATGAGAAAGGTCCACACCTGACTAACTGAAGGCTAATCCAAGCTTTCTCTTCAATCATCTTCTTGCTCCTCTCGCTCCAAGAGACCTACAAAACAAGTTATACCTTCCTCAAACCATTATGACCACATATAAAGAAATGATAATCAAAAATATCTGAAATAAATAATCTACATAACATCATCATATGATCATAAACAAAGATTCAATCACACATTGAACAATGATTTGGGAAGAAGAAGGACATCACATCTTTATTAATCTTGAAAACAAGTACAAGTATACCTTCTCTTCAAGTTTGGCACCTCACGAAACCTTGATCTGGTTCTGATGCTTCTCTTCTCCCAAGAACTCAGCCTCCAAGCTCTGCAACACAAGGGGAAGACCTCCAGGGCAAAGGTGTGGGCAAAGAGAGTCCCAATTCCTCCAGCATAACAATGCAGAAATTCAAGTCCCCCCTCATGGACCTCCCTACCTCTATTTATATGGGTGAAATAAGGTAATTTCAAAGGTTGGAGAAGTTACAGTAGTTAAGGAAATTAATTAAAATGACTTAAATAATCTCCAATTAACTCGTGTTTTAATGTTTAAATGCTAAGAGGCACATTCGTGGGTTTGCCTTAAGGAAAATCACGAATGGACAAAAAATGCATTTTTGGGGTATTTTTGGGCATTTTCAAACTTTAGTGTCTTCTAGAAAATTTTAGCTAACTAAAACACCTTTCCAACGATGTAGAGATGAGGTCAAATAGAGTTAGAAAACTCAAGATATGGGTCCTCCAAGATAGGTGTTTTTTCAGTGACTTTCAATGACTTTCATGAAGGGTCATCATGGAAATGTCGACATGCGATGGGATCATGGGAAAGTGGTCATAGGCAGAGAAGTTTAATTTTGAGCTATAACAGATTCCCCCTAATGTGTGAGGTTAGAGGGGAAGACGATAGCCGAAATACATTATAAAGGAAATAGCTGAGTATGGAGAGAGCAGAGAATCCAAGATCGAAAAGCTCGAACAAAGGTACCTGTAAGAGAGATAAATGTCAGAAAAACTGATCTCTAGGACATACACGTCCATTTACAACATCGCCATAAAGATACAGGTGGATCCAACATATGTATAACTAAGGAAACTATCATGGTCGCTCAATATGCAAAAAGGCGCCATATCAAATCTAAAGGAGTCATGGCCACAAATGAACAAGGTGGATCCATACTCAACAATCGATCATAGCCACAAAAAATACAAGGTGGATCTATGTCTCAGCAAAATGTCATATAAATTATAACAAGGTCTTGCACAACTTCGGCAATAGCAAAAGATGACAATGCTACTGTCGGCCCCAAGGTCTTCAATCCAAACCGCCCAAAAAAGAGACGAATCCTAACCATGCGAATAAAGAGCTGAAGTCGAACATGGAGGAAGTCGTTTGATTACCGGTCAATAATGAGAACCATTAACAAACACAAGGGAAACCACCATTAATGAAAATGGTCCCCAAGGTACCTAGTACATTCTAACAAGTGTGATTACAAGGACTTGAAGTTGAACACTTGAAGAATCCATTGAGTAGGAGACATTAAGGTATCCCCACTACCCAATAGCGAGGGAAATTGCCATTGAGGACAACAATTCCCAAGGTACTATCATAAAACTCTAAATCTTGTCCCCAGAGCAAGATGTGTTGCATTTGATAGGAAGAGATCCATTGGAAGGAAGGCATTAAGGCATCCTTCATCATCCAACACAAGGTAAGTCAAAGACTAATTGGATTTGGAATTGGTACTGAATTTCACAAAAAGGACCACTGAAGACATGATGTAATGAACTGATACCAGGGAATGGCCGACACAAAAGGTCAAGGCAACTGCAGAATGGCCGACAAAGGTTTAATCCTTGAATAGTGAGCACGACACAAAATTAACTTAGGCAGCTTTTGACACGAAATAAAACCAGCGAAACAAATCTATAATGTAGGAAACATTAACAGATTCCCCATATAATTAGAAAAGAGACCAACTGGAGGAGTAAGAAACTCTGAATCAGGATAAGGTCAAAAGACTAGGACCCAACTGTTGATAAACTCAAAACTAGTGCTTTGTTCAAGGAAACAAGACTTGCTGCCATGATATAAAAAAAACATGGAAATTAAC
>LPNX010074672.1:71248-151563 GCA_001517045.1 Pseudotsuga menziesii | reverse complement strand
TACACTCGAAATCTTTTTCATGTTTTGGTCCAGAGCATGAAAAAGAGAAAACTAAGCTCATACCGGGGGTTCCTTTTCTGTAAGTTTAGTCCCTCAGGTCCAGAAAAGAGATAAACCTGTGACTGAGAATACTCTTCTCAATTCAGTAGAAAAGAGAGGGATCCTTTCTCGTATTATTCCACATGGTCCGAGAAAGAGATAACCTACCACCAATGTGGATGCCCATTCACATATTCTTAACGAGCCTGAATGGACAAGTTTACTCGGCAGTCAAGTCTATTTTAAGGAGTCAGACTTGGGCCTAAAGAAACTCATAATCTTTCCCGTGAAGTTTTAACAAGTCCGGAAAAGTCAACTCGCGGCCTCCTTACTGTTTTTAACGAGCTCGAAGGAGAGCAGAAAGAATGCTCTAAATGCGAGGAGACGAGTGTCATAGGCAGGCGAAACTAGTTCCAAGCGCAAGGAACGGACCTATGCATAATGCAAGGAAAGTGAGCAAGATAAGAACACTCGGGGAACGTCTCCTCAAGGTAAAGGGTGTCAAGTTGCAAAGGCAAAATGATACAAGGCTGGGCGACGATGAGAACAAAGATGAGGGCTTATACAACGAGCTAAAAGCGTGGAAGCTGGCATCAGGCTCATAAGCGCGAGCAGGGCACATGAAAATGCAATTACGACTTGAACAACAAGGTGAGGCCAGTAAACAGTTGTGAACCCAACTAAAAATCCTGTCTCCAAGAAACAACAACATCAGAATCATATTCAGAAGAAACGATCTGATGCGGATCACTTTAGCAGAAACACATGTGACTTTGCTATCTTCTATAAAAGGTAAAGTCAAGGCAAAATCAACCGAAGGAGATTCTATAATACCAAGGCTCGAGGGTTTATAATCAATAAGATCAACCTCAAAAGGAGAGCAAAAATCAACAAGGAAGATAGAGTCTGCGGGAACAAACTCAGTATCACAGGAGTTGAAAAATTCATAAGAAAAATCAAACTCATCAGGATCACTGACTTGCTGTTCGAAGGAAGAGTCAAAAGACTCAACAAGACCAACATAAGAAGAAAGGTCAGGCTTACTAGGCAAATCAGGGTTAGACTTAGTCACAACTGAACCAACATCCAAAAGAAGGTCAGACTGTATCAAAGACTCTAGGAAGACTTCATCCAAAGGAAGGAGATCATCCAAGATAGGACACATGTCTAAACTTTCAAATGGATCAACAGAGTGGAGATTAGGCCCCACAGTCTGTATAGGATGACTCACCTGTTCAACCGCAGGGACCAAGTCCCGAGAAGGTAAGCATGAAAACAGAGGCTGCTTCTCAATAGCAATTGAACACAAAGGACAAGAGGCCACATAGTTCACCTGTGGTGGGGTGGTGTCTACAGAAACACTGGGAATCAATAAAGGAAAGACCTAGTCTCTAGGTGGGTCAAGAGACGGATCAAGAAAATCCAACTGATCAATAGTGACAATTTCTTCGCCATGATTAAATTACATCACAGGAAATAATGTTGACACCACAGCTTGCATGGCATAGACATAATCACGTCCAAGGAGCATATTGAAGTCCAAGGGGTCTTCTATCACCATGAAGTCAACTAAGATAGTCTTCCCACCCAAAGTAACAGGTGTTTGAGCAAGAATTCCCAAGGCTATACAATTTCTTCTATCAAATGCCAGTAACTGACTAGTAGTCGACACAAGGCTGGGAGATCCCATACCTTGCCAAGCACGAGCAGACAAAATACTAACTGAGGCTCCTTCATCAACAATACAACGAGCAATCGTATATTGTTTAACTTTGACCTTTATCTAGAAAGGTGCATCGGAAGGAAGGTGCGGCTCAACTAGGCTATCCCAATCAAAGGAAGCAATCCGAGGGCTTGGTGGGGGTTGATCCGAAACAAGTTTAGTGCCCCCTTGTTCAGTAAGTTCGGAACTGGCAGTGAAGAAAATGTGACTAGTAGACACTTCACTCTCCAAGGGAAGAGTGGGGTTGATCGATACTGGAATCGATTCAACCACTTCATGAAAGTCACTCTCTGAAGGGAGAGTGGGATTGACCAAAGATGACATTGGTTCAATCACATTAGGATCACTCTTCGAAAGAAGAGTGGGATCAACCAAATCTGATATTGGTTCGACCACTTGATCAACCAAAGGTTGAGTAGGTTGTTCAGAAACTATAGGTTGTTCAGGAGAAGGAAAATCTTGAGTCTTGGACCACACTCTTCGCACCTCTGCGATAGCAGGGCACTTGTGAGTAATATTATCTCCCTCGCATAGCATACAAGGGAACTTAAGTTTGCACTTCGAATGACCAGTTTTCTCAATTGTGTCAACATGACTAGCAGTGGCTGACTGTTTGCTCTCAACATGACCTACAGAGGATGAAAGTTTGCCCCCAGCATGAACAACAGAGTCCGGTTGACTGGGTCCAACCTAACTAAGAGAGGTTGGTTGTTGAAAAGCTTCAGAATGTTTGAAAACGGGATGACCATGAATCCAAACTCTTCGCACCTCCATAATAGAAGGGCATTTATAAGTAAGGTGGTCTCCCTCACAAAGATTACAAGGAAATTTGGGCTTGTGTTTTGAACGGGTATTCTTTTCAACAATGTCAACATGACTCGCAGTGGCTGACAAATTGTCTTCAACATGAACCATAGAGGCTGAGAGAAATCCCCCAGCATGGCTTACAGAGGCTAAGAGACTAGGTCCAACATGACCTGCAAAGGTTGGATGGGCACCACCAACATGAACAACAGAGGTTGAATGTTTAGGATCAACATGCCTTACAGCAGTTGAGTGTGTGCCCCCAGCATGAATAACAGAGGCTGGGTGGATGGATCCAACATGAGAAACAGAGGTTGGATGGGGGGGTTCAACTTCAACAACAGAGGTTGAACGGGTGCCCTCATCATGCGCCGCAGAGGCTGAGTGACTGGATCCGACATGACCTGGAAAGGTTGGAAGGATCCCACCAGCATGATCAACAGAGGCTGGATGGTGAAGATCAACTTGACTTGCAGAGGTTGAGTGCTTAGATCCAACATGGCATGCAGAGGTTGGATGGGTGCCCCCAGCATGAACCACAGAGGCTGGGTGGTGAGGTTCAACTTGACTTGCAGAGGTTGAACAGGTGCCCCCTTTCTTATGTGCTTTCTTCCTATTCCTTCTTCTTTTACTCCTTTTCGACTGCCGGTTACTAGTATCAGTACTTTCATCGCATGAGGTAGAAGGAGGAGGAGAATCAACTACAGGTGAAGGGGAAGCAGTGTTTTGATGCTCTTGATATAAGGAGCTTACTTGAGAAGCATCATGAGCATTCAGGATAGTTGGAGTGGAAAACAACCACACCGGTAGCCCTAGGATGAATCCCAAAAGATTCAGGGTGGCCATCAAGGGAACGCCAACATTCCCCGTGAGAGGAATAGTACAAGGAGTTCCTAGCATGGGGATCTCTTGGTTGGTGTTCAAAGGGGTGCTAGTCATAGTTTCAAAACAAGATACAAAGTCTAAGGTTGATAAGCAACCAAAATTACAAAACATACACCTAAAGGCACACTAAGTACAGACAAACCACACAGCACTCACTAAAAATTCCTAAATCCAAACAGACAAACAGGTATAAGATGTACTTTCCAGAAGAAAGCTGATAGACAGTTACTTGGCGTCCCTGTAGATGTTTTTAGGCACAAGCAAAGGAATCACCCACCACCATCCCACACTTTCTACTGGGGTTACCTTCCAAGCCCGTCCAAGGTCAACCAGAAATAACCTTCCAGTGTACCTGTGTATAAACCCTAGATGTCAAAGAGACTATTGGCTACCTTAACTATATTGATAGTCTGGGGGGATAGTCATCAGCTAAACTCGTACGCATGGGCAGGGTAGCTGAGCCTGAAACTCTGTCTAGGACAAAATCCCCAGATGCGTAAAAGTCTTGAGTTACGTTTTGACAAGGATTCGGAGGGTTATCTCCTCTGTCCAAGCCTCCACGCGGCCTAGTGCTTAACTCCCGTTTGAGAGGAGCTTCCTAGATACAGTCGATAAAAACAAGGATTTACCTAGTGATTAGCCAACTATGTCTAAGATTTAACTCTTGTGGGGAGTTGAAACTCCCTATCCCACAAGTCTAGCCTAAGCTAGTTGGTGTATGACCCTATAAAATAAAACTTACTAGTAAATTTTAAATTATATCGTTTATTTTAAGGGCTATTTTTAGTCAGAGGGTAAATGGAATGAAACTTATGTGGTGTTTTGACTCAAAGCTGAAACGAAATGAATAAGCAAAGAGATATGAAATGCAAAAAGCAAAAACTATTCTCTTTATATTTTCAAATAGAAAACTTGAAAGCCAAAAAAGAACAAATTCTTTTTATATTTTTTCAAAAACAATGATATGCCATGCAATCTAGACTAAAAACCTAATCTACATGCATATAAAGCAAACATATGTTTTGTATTTTTCTTTTATAAATGCAAAAGAAAAATCAGCCTATTAACTAATGCAAGCAAGTACTGTAAGCAAAGAAAATAGACAACTACTCTACACCCCAAAAACAAACGCTAGGTTTCCCTAAAGTTAGGATATAACCTCTCGTGAAAAGAAGGCTTACAAAGGTAAACAAGCCAACAACTTTGGAATGAAGAAACTGAGAAAAAAGACTGACATAAACAAAGGTCAAGAGGTCCCAAGTATCAATCTAATCCTACAAACAAAGGCTGCTCAGTACCTTGTCCAACAAGATCAAGCCAAAGAAGGAGGTAGGGGGGAAAGCAGCAAAAACAAGTATAGGTTCTTTTTAATTTTCTTTTATAAATGCAAAATAAAACTACCTACAAAGCAAAGTATGTAGATAACAAGAACAAAGCAAAAGGAACTTTGCTATACAACCACCAAACAAACTCTAGAATTCCCTAAAGTCAGCATAAACCCTACTTGGAAGGAAGGCTTGCATAAAAGACAAGTCAAATATTTTGGCATGATGAAGTTAACCAACAAAACAAGAAGGAAATCAACACCAACAAACTTCTGAAATCAAACAAAGATCACTAACAGAGGCTGATCAGAAAAATAGGCCAAAAATTAAACCAAGCAAAGGAGGTGGGGAAGGAGCAAAGAACAAACCCTAATGCTATAAAAAGGCTTACCACATAAATAGAGAACAAGCAAAAAGGATGACACTAACTCCCTAGAGTCATGCACCTGCAGAGGACCCTAAAAGACCTACCCAAAACACCTTCAAACAGAAGAAAAATCACAAAAGAGGAAAAAACACTATTTAAAGGGGGATTCACGACTGTCTATAAGTGCAACCTGCGAATGACTCATGACTGTTCAGTATAGCAACCCGCGAATGCAAGCAAGTATTCGTGACTATTCAAAAGAGCAACTCGCGAATGGGTGGAAAAATTCCCAAAAAGGTCAAACACCACCTTAAGAAGGCAGGGGAAGTGTGCTATCAGATTTATAAAGTGTTCCTAAGTGGCAAGAAGGACCTGAAATAATGTAAAAGGCTGAAAGAAATAAAGAGAAACCCCAAAACAGACAAGGCTCTCCCCAGCGGAGTCGCCAGTTCTGTTGTAAAGGAAAGTATCCTATGGCTAGGGTTTAAGAGGCCATCAATGTACTAGGGTTGAAAGAGAGATGCACAATGTTCAGTAAGCATATATAAGCAAGATCAGAGATGAGAAAGGTCCACACCTGACTAACTGAAGGCTGATCCAAGCTTTCTCTTCAATCCTCTTCTTGCTCCTCTCGCTCCAAGAGACCTACAAATCAAGTTATACCTTCCTCAAACCATTATGACCACATATAAAGAAATGATAATCAAATAAATCTGAAATAAATAATCTGAATAACATCATCATATGATCATAAACAAAGATTCAATCACACATTGAACAATGATTTGGGAAGAAGAAGGACATCACATCTTTATTAATCTTGAAAACAAGTACAAGTATACCTTCTCTTCAAGTTTGGCACCTCACGAAATATTGATCTGGTTTTGATGCTTCTCTTCTCCAAAGAACTCATCCTCTAAGCTCTGCAACACAAGGGGAAGACCTCCAGGGCAAAGGTGTGGGCAAAGAGAGTCCCAATTCCTCCAGCATAACAATGCAAAAATTCAAGTCCCCCCTCATGGACCTCCCTACCTCTATTTATATGGGTGAAATAAGGTAGTTTCAAAGGTTGGAGAAGTTACATCAGTTAAGGAAATTAAGTTAAATGACCTAACTAATCTCCAATTAACTCGTGTTTTAATGTTTAAATGCTAAGAGGCACATTCGTGGGTTTGCCTTAAGGAAAATCGTGAATGGACAAAAAACGCATTTTGGGGATATTTATGGGCATTTTCAGACTTTGGTGTCTTCTGGAAAGTTTTATCTAACTAAAATACCTTTCCAACGGTGTAGAGATGAGGTCAAATGGAGTTACAAAACTCAAGATATGGGTCCTCCAAGATAGGTGTTTTTCAGTGACTTTCAATGACTTTCATGAAAGGTCGTCATGGAAATGTCGACATGCGACGGGTCATGGGAAAGTGGTCACAGGCAGAGAAGTGTCATTTTGAGCTATAACAGTATTCCTTAAAGACAGCAACTACTACTCTAGAAAAAATATCTGGTGCATTTTTAAGACCAAAGGGCATTACTATATACTGGAATGAGCCCCATTCTATCGCAAAGGTGGTCTTATGTCGATCCTCTGGATGGATTCTTATCTAGTGATAGCCTGAAAAGCCATCAGTGAATGAGTAGATATCCCATCCTCCCACATTGTCTAAAACTTCATCAGTAAAAGGTGTTGGAAATGGGTCATGAAATGATGCGTCGTTGAGTTTGCGCAAATCGACACAAATCTTGATTTCTCCTTTAGTTTTCTTTTCCTGCACAACCATGGGACTAACCCATTCACTCTCTTCTACTGGCTCAATGATGCCTCCTGCTAGCATCTTATCAATCTCATCCTTAACTTTTTCTTTATAATGAGGATTTAATCTGTATGGACACTGCTTAACTGGCCTAGCATCCGCTTTCAAAGGTATCCTCATGACTCCCAAATCTCCTACTATTTCCTTCATCTCTATAAACTTAATGGGAAATAAGTCATGATAGTCATGTAACAAATCTGCGATGTGTCCTACCATTTCATCATCCCAATAGTCTCCAGTAGAGGCAAACTTTGGTTTTGTTTCTATTTCAATATTGATCTTTTTAATCTTAATAGGCTCTGTGACAGCTGGAATCTCTAGCTTTGGTCCCAACTTCGTGAGTCCCTTCTAAGTCTGGAATGTTGATACTGTGAAGATTCTCATCCTCATCACCTGGCTCTTCTACGAAGTCGTAACACTCTAGCATGTGTTCTAACTGGATGGCCCAATCAAGCTGAGCATACACTGGTAGGGTATAGTCATCAAATATCTTAGTCTTTATAGTCTCTAGAGCCTGATCAATGCTTGGATACTCATATTCAAAAGTGAAAGTGAGTAGAAAGCTCTCTATCATAACTGGCCATGTAATGGTTCCTCTGTGCAACTCTGTCTCAGTGTACCGGTTCCTTGGGACTGTGTCTAAAGTGTGAATGAATAGGTGAACCCATTCATCCTCTGGAATGCCCAACCAATTCTGTTCACAAATCTTAATATGTGACCTGGGGTCACTTTCTCCTGTATATTTCTGCTGCAAACGCTCCTTGTCATTAGAGAATTTGATCGCCATCAATCTCTTAAAATCATCCCATGATGCGATATTTTCTTTATGTGCATGCCACCATCTTGCAGGTGTGGCTCTTACTGCAAGGTCAATAGCTGCCATCCTCTGCTCATTAGGGATTTCCTGCTAAAACTGCTGTAAAAAGTCATTGACATCTACTAAGCCATCAAATGACAGAATATCCTTAATCTCTGTTCCAATCCATCGCAGTGACTTAGTCATAAATGCACATCTGCAAGCTGAAACTTCATAAAGTCTATTTTGCCAATTTTCTAAAGCATCATCCGAATCCAATGCGCATGAGCTATTGCATCACCAACTAATATTTCCTTCTGCGGTGAGATTGATATAATCACTCTGGTTAGCAGTCATCTGATAGAGGCTCTCCATATTACGCACCTCTTCCTCTGCTCTGATAGGTTCAATGTATCGAGGACCCTGAAAAGGATCCAATGATGAGATGACTCGAATCTATTTATCCTCAAAGGTCATTTGTATTTTCTTCAAATTGATAATAGCCATGTTATCAAATGCCCAATCAATACCTAATAAAGCTGGATACGGTCTTCTATCACCAATAATTTCTATGACATCAAAATCTGCAAAGCTGCAAATTCCATCAATATCAACTAGTACTTGCACTAATCGACCCAGTGGTGATACCCTCTACTGATTGGCTAATCGCAGATGGATAGGTGATCTGGCTAACTTAGGGCTACCCATCTGTTCCCATGTCTGCTTGGTAAGAACATTTACCTCTGATCCTAAATCTAGGATTACCTCATCCATTTCAAACTCTCCAATTTGTGCGGTGAGACTCATTTCTCTTCTTGTTTTTGTATGGCCCATAATACTATGAACAGCACGCTGCGTACTACTCACGGAAGAAGTCTGCTGATACTGATCTATGATGCATTGAATCTCTCCTATGGCTTTCTCATTTCTTATGAGTTTCAAGCAAATCCGCAGGAAGGATTGTACACTTCATGTCAACTCATCCTCTTCGCACCTTCTAGATGTGGTAGCCTGCAATATCTGCACAGGACTAACACCACAAGTTTTTTGCTATGGTACGCCCCTACAAGGCAATATCTGTGATCCTAATGGTGTAGGGTCAGTAAAGAAATTTTTAGCTTGCTGAAATGTTTCTTTGTTCTTCTACAGGTCAAGCGGTGTAGATTTATCAGTGGCTTTACGCACCCACTTCGGACCTGTATTCTTTTTGGCATCCTGCGATGTCCTATTAGTAGAAGCACCGCTGCGAGTCACAACATTGACTCTTGGTTTTGGTTCTTTATGCTCAGCAGCAATAAGCTGAATATTCTAGTTTACTGCTGGCTTAGGATCCTTAATCTTGGCTATCAAGATAGGACATTCTTCTATAGTATGATCATAGGACTTTTAATACTTACATGTTGTAGTAGGGTTCTGACAATCCCTAGCATAATGTCCTATGGCTCCACAGTTGCAACAAACAATCGGTCCATGGCCATGGTCAAAGCATCCACCACGGCCTCTTCCTCGGAATCCTCCACCACGGCCATCATGAGTCGGTTCATGCTGTGGACCTACTGTTGGTCCTGATGTCTCTGTCTGGACTCTGTAGAAGTCATGTTTTCTCTCTATCATGAGATCATAAGCTCTGCAATTATTTTCATCATGTCCTACTGACTTACAGAAGTTACAGTATAAATTCTTAGGAGTTTGTACATATTTCTGAAGTAAAGGGCATTCCTGTGGTCTATGTCCTCTTGTTCTACAGATTTCACACCATGGCCCTTGATTCTGTACTAAGGGGTTAGGAGCCCCACTTGCTATATACTCAATAAATACTGGACAGTTATCTTTGGTATGGCCATGTCCTTTACACTTTGTACACCATAATTCTTGTTCAACCTCTTTCCCTTTCTTAATCTCATGTAGCTGTAAAGTGAGATTGGCTAACTGATTCTATAAATTTGTCATACTTGCACTAGTCTTAGCTAGAGGTGAAGCCTCTAGTTTCATTGCCATCTCCAATGCTCCATCCTGCGTATGGAGTTTCTATTGCATTAGTGGAAGTCTGATATGAGGGAGCAGTGCTGCGATGAACCATTCCTTATGCTGCTCCAGCGCAAACTCAAAACTAACTTGGTTTATAAGAGCTTTAAATTTCTGATCGAAATCCCATACTGACTCTGTGGGTAATTGTTTAATGTCTTTAAGTTTTGTGATACATTGTGACTCGGACTTGGGTTTCTTAAATTCCTTAATCATTGCGGTCCGGACCTCTATGAGTGTTCTGTTCTGCGCTGATGTATACTTCATATACAATGTTAAAGCTCGTTCTCTAAGTGTGGTGGCCAACTGGACAAGCTTAGTATTGTCATCCTGGATCTATTTAATTGTCCATACAGCTTCACATAGGAACCAATGTTGTTCTGGGTATTCTGCCCATGTACCCCTAAAGGTAGGTAATTTCATGTCATCCCCCATTCTATTTCTACGAGGTGGATTCTGATTTGCTGTATTACTACCACTTGGCGGTGTAAATGTAGATGGTATGAAGGTAGTATGTACTGTGTGTGAACTACTACATGGAGTTCCTGCAGGATTATTCTGAGTCCTGGTTTGTTTCTGTGGGATATAAGGGTGGTAAGGGATACCCCCTACTATTCTTTCTCTATTACTTTGACTCTGTTCTCTAGCACTGTCTGAACTATCTTCAAAGAAGGAAGATCTGAAATCTACTTTATATCTCTTACTGCTATGTGTACATCCAATTTCTTCAGAATCGCTCTCAAACTCTTGTGACATTACACTTACTTAACTTATTCATCTGAGAATATATCCAGTACTCCTTTTTCATACAATAACATCTTAAGGAACAGATTTAAAGAGTTCAAGTACTTACCACGATATCCTTTGAAGAAGTACCTCTCTGCTTTGCTAAAACTCTTTCTTTGATCAACTGCAAACTCTGTAATGAAACCTTCCAGCAAACTCGCAAGCCAGAAGTATACTTCCCGTGAAATGGGATTATCTACGCTCTTCACGGTGTGAATTAGCTTCGGTGTCCAGACAATGTTCCGTTTCTTCTTTAATACGTGCTTATCATTCAACTTTGACAACCAATCGTACAACTCATTTGCATAGGTCACAAAAAATATCTCATGCAGGTCTGTGAATATATGTTTCTGTAACCAGTCCTCTGTACTCAGCCTAGGACTCTTGTTTTCTTTCCCAGCAAATTCTCTTTCCTTAGACTCAACCCATTGGTTAAGTTATTCTTTAGTAGGATGCCAACAGAACATCAACTCTTTAATTTGTTCAAAACCAGTGACAAAACCATTTGTTGGTCTCCTCTAGGAAGACTCGGGTTTACTTTATTGTACCAACAAAACCCCTAGCTCACTGGCCCTTTCTGTAACAGACCGCAGAACGGCCTGAAGTCTCACCTGAAGTGATCCTAGATGGGGTGGCTGAAGAACCAGGTTTCCTCAACCAGGTTCTGCAGCAGCCTAGGTTCTCTAACTCTACTTATCCAACTGAATCTCTCAGTAAGGGTTATTTCTCTCTTCCTAGCTAACTCTGCTATGGGACTGACTCTTATCGCATCGTAGCTTCTAGGACGATGCGCAAACTTTCTCTTCCGCTCAGCTCTTAACCGGCGATATCTCACACCGCAACCTCCCCGACAGTGCGATATCGCCTTTCTACACTGCAATATTTCCTACAGTAAGACTCAATATGCTCATCAACTCTTCAAGGTCCAGAGGCTTCCTCCCTGGGTATAATAGCTCAGTTAACTTTCATTAGGGTGTTAAACAACTTCACTTAAGATCCTACAATTTAACGCGCTTAACACCTATTACGCTCAACTCGCTGAACTAAATATACAGAAGTCACTTAACACTATAGCTATTAGCTATCGTGAATCAAGCACTGATAAACTCATATACGGAATACTCGACACATTCAAATCACATTTAACCTTCTATGTTACTGTAAACTGAAGGATAGCATACATACATTCATTAACTGATAAGCAAAGTTCATGTAACAGATAACAGATAGCAAATAAGTAAAGCACAATCACATGAAACAGTCGCACAACACACGGATGTTACGTGGCTCACTTCCAGGAGGGAAGCTACGTCCACGGGAACTATGTTTGTATTATATCTTGAGAGAGAGTAAACATAGTTCCGTTGCAACCTCTTATGCAGCTTGAGATCTTCTGGGAAACTCCACGCACACAGCTGGGAGCCCTTCTCTTAGATCTCTTCTCTTCCTATAATGCTTTCTTCTTATAATATACCCTCCTCTCTCTCTCAATCCCTGTGGATTGTTACATTCATGCTCAAGGAGCCGGCCACTGGTTACAATAAGATAACTACAGACTGAACACAGAACCAGAGATCGACTCTTCCTCAATGTCTCACAATACTGACGACAGCTAGTCACAACCCGACTGACCAACCAACTAACTAACTAACTAACCCTTCATAATATAAAATACATGCTTAAATAGGTGACCTGAAGGTCTCACCATGATACAAAACTGTGGGCCTATCCCAACAGTAACCTAAAACCCTAAATGTGACAGTCGGCCTATCTGTACTTTGAACTGTCGCTTTCTGGTCACACCGCAGCTTCCTGCAGTCTTCTGCGATTTTCGGCACTGATCGTGGGTATGGGCGTCGCTCCCCTTCTGTCCTTTATCTTTAATACCTCATCCCATTGCTCCTTCTCCATTTATGAGGGTAGCTGATCCCTCCTGTCGTCGCCGCTGCCTTAAATGCAGTGGTTGAGCTTTCTTCTCAGCCGCTTTAAGTACTATTTTCTTTGACTTCCTTTTTCTGACCACCGAGATTTCCGGCCACCAATCCACGACAGGAATCGCGCTACGGCGTCATACCTTTATCGCATCTCTTATATCGCTATCTTATCGGCATCGCCAAAATTGTCTAATTTCCTCCCAAAATTTATCCATCTTCTACAAAAAATAACAGCTTTTCCTGTAGCTGCAGGGCCCTACTCCAACAACACTCTCTAAACTTAGTATTAAAGGTCCGAGTTCATTTCTGATTCTTTTCAGACTCGTAAAATCTATCATTGTGAAAAGAGACCCAATGGAGTCTTCTTTAACTCTTTTCAGGCTCCTTAAATATGAAAAGATCGTTGAGCGATCTTGTCTTCTTCACGCTCATTAAAGTATTTGAAGAGTCGTCTCTTCGACGGTAGGTTATCTCTTTTTCGGTTTGGATAGACTATTTACGAAAAAGAAACACTCTAGCCAATCATGACTGGATTAGTTCTCTAAGGTATTATTTTATACTTTTTTAGGCCTTTGGGACTAAATCATACGAAAAAGGACCCTTTGGAGTCTTCTTCCATGGTCGTTTAGACTCTCTAAACATGAACGATACCAAGTTTTCTTTCATTGGACTCGTTAAATTAAACATTGAGTGATCCTCTTTTTGGAACGAACCCCTCCTCTCTCAAGTTCGTAAAATGTATGAGTTTGGATTTGTCTTCGGACGAGCTATACTGATTGTTTGTTACCCTCTTTGAACTTGTAAAACTGAAAAGAGGCACTCATCAATCATGATGGGGGAATTGGAAAGGGAATCATTTTGCAAATAAATGGGAATAGTTTGTCGTTACCTTTGAACATGGCACTTGTCTACATATCATTTCAGTCAATTGGGTATTCAGCTGATCTCTGTGACGACCCACTTTCATGAGTTATGCCACTCCTTTAAGTCTTTCAAAAGGAATGCATTTTCCACTGTCGCATTGTGGGTTTGTCTGGTTCACTCATGCTGCTAAGTCTTTTGTCGTGCCACCCGATGTTCAAAGGGAAGTTGAAGAAGTTTACCTCTGCAATCAAAATAGTCTCACTGTCAGTACTTTTGAGTTAGTCTTATGGTTACTACATTCACATCATTCCAGAAATATGTTCCGATTTTCATGTCATCAATGTGCGACTCATCATGGCCCTCCTTCAATGAGACTATTCCCGTTGACATCATCTCATCATCCGGGAAATAGTCTTAGAAACAAAATTTCGTACCTTGAGATATATATGCCTTAATGATAGATTCTCTCGCTCTCTACATAGGTTAACATCATTGGCCTTTGATTGATAGAATTGACTGGGTGTTCGACATTAGGACATCTATTCACACACAGTAGATTGTACTAGGGTACCTTGGGAATCATTGACATCAATGGTGATCTCCCTCGCACTTGTTAATGGTTCACCTCATTGGCTGGTAATCAAGTGGTTTATACCATGTTCGACTTCAAATCATTGTAATCACATGGATAGAATCGTACTTTGTGGAAGACGAGACGAAGACCCTGGGTATTTATTTAGCGCTCATTGCTTTCCCCAGGTTGCGATGGAGTTTTGTATATCTAGCATGGATCCACATTTGTATGGTCGTTTCTATGCTCAAATTTTTGTTTGTATGACATAGATCTATGTTGTATGTCCAGTAACTATGTCCAAGTTTGAGTCTTCTATCACATGGATCTACGCTATATTCTAGTAGTCATGCTTGTTTATTCCTCTCATGGATCTGCCTTGTATTGGTCTGCAACCATGAGTTGGTTACATGTGTCTATGAGTCAAATATATTGATGTACTATAGATGCCTATTGGATGACATTCTCTGATCGAGCTGACATTTTCACCTCTAAGTGACAACTTGTTCTCTCAAAGCTCTCGCTTATCGTATCCCTATAAGTCTAATGATTTGGGGGGCATTCTATTATACCTAAATCATGTCACCAACATGTGATAAGACCCTTGACTTCCATGTTTTCCCTTAATCCCAACACTTAGAGTGGAAACCTATTCTATTTGTCTATTCTACATGAAAAAACTCAGCACCGCGCTTTCCCTATGGCCCATGAGCGGTACCTTTCTCACACCGCCTATATCCTGTTTTCAAGAAGTGGTGCCACTACTTGTAGTCTTTGGCCCATAATCATTTCTTATCTAAACCGCTCTGTCATAAAAGAAGAAAAGTGGTACCCTAGGTAAAATGGGAAAAAGAGAAGTTTCTCGAGGCTTCTATATCATGAGCCTCGTGTTCTCCCTTATCCCTATCATTGTGGGTCAGTTGAGCTCAAGATCCCCCATCATAGGATCTTGGAGCCACCTCACCCACAAATCTCTCAACTATCCCTATCCATTGATTCTTATAAATACAAGCTCATGTCCATAGTTGAGGGGGGAGAACTATATAGATATTGTTATGTTGTTGGATTGACTACCTAGTCCAAATCATTGGAGAGTATACAGAGAAAAGTTGGATCTTATGGGGTTGAAGTGTTTGTTTCGTGGAGATGCTTTTCAACACGAAGGAAATGGTTGTAAGCTTATCCATGCATTCTTAATGCAAAGCTGATTTTCGTCCCACATTACTGTTGTTTTGATTTCACATGTACATGTTGTTAGATTCCTTAGTCACTAACATGGATAAGTATATGATTTTCTGGTAGCTTTGATGTGTTTGCATGTTTAATCTATTTGCAGGTATACAGGTTCACAATCGAAGTAGCATTCTAGGTGTCTACAACATCTAGGGAAGGTCTTCATCCTTTGTCGTTCACTCATTTGTTCTGGATCTGAACCATTTAGACCAGAGGAACAGATTCTGTCTGCAGAAGGTGAAATATTCTTGGTTACACTAAACAAAACAATTAGGTGTCTGTCCAGGTGAGAGTGTCAAATCCTTTATATAATTAGTGTTTCTTAGGATCCTCCTCTTACAAGGCAGTTAAGCACGAGGCAGTGTGAGCAATTATGATTGGGATGACCCCTGATTGTGATTGATTAGCACCGGAGATATTTCCAGGATTGTATTCATATCTAGGGGCCTTTGAGGTATTGGCTAGTGCACCCCTGGGGTACTAGTTGTGCTTTCAAGCTTTGGGATTTGTTACCCTACCCATACGGTCAATCCCACCTGTGACGGTCTACCTAAGCATTGATTATATCGAGGTGACCTTAGTTGTATAAACCTAGGTTATCGAGGGGGTATTTGCAGAGGTTATTCTACAGGTGTCCTGGCCAGGTAGGGGTCGGACAGCACAGTCGCTATATGCGTTGAAGCTGAGGGCCACTATAATTGGTTATGAACCTCCACTTTTTGTGTATGGGAGTCTCAAACCTTTCTTAGGAGAGACATACCTACTCCATTCGGGAGCTCACATATCCTACCCTTGGTTTGATTGTGATTTGGCTTTGCATTTTTAGGTGTATGCTCTGTGCACGCTAGTTTGCCTAGTTTTTGCATAATTAGATCAAGTCATTATATTTTTTGATTCATTGTGGGTTCAAGTGCATCACCCTGTTGTTCTATTTGTTTAGAAGGACTTCCGCCTTCCACGTCTCCTCCTCCTTTGGGAGAGAGAACCAGACAGTCTGGGTAGACTACTTCTCACTTTGATTCACACGCCATGGGATATCATGAGGATGAGATTCTAGAGATGTCTTCTCCACCTCATGAGGTTGGGGAGGAAAATACTACTAGCACATATGATCCTTCACATCAACAACCTTCACGATATAGTTATGATCCCTCATTCACAGGTCGCTAGTATTGGTTTCCGAGCGACGAGACTCGCTATGAATCCACAAGAACTACTAATGTTAAATATGACATACCTAATATCCTTGAGCCCAATCCAACACATCATGTCGAGTAAAAAATTGACCCTGGAACTACACCTGGGGGCACTCCCACTCTTCTCCATGCGGAGAGGTTTGGGGGCACTAATCACATTGCACCTTCCATCCTTGTGGTGGAGGCGTCGTCACATGATCCTCCTAGGCCTAGTGTTAGTAATCCTATTCAAATACCAGGACCGAGATGAGTGAACATTGGGAACACCACCTAAATTCCTTCACATGTCCCTTCATCTTCGAAACCCGTTCCTTCGAATACGTTTTTAACGACTCATCCTCCCCCTAACTCACATGGGCCTTCAGGATGGAATGTTGCTACTAGCCATGTTCGTTTTGTGACTGCTAACATGATTGTATCTCAGATTTGGGTACCTCCTATTGTGTCAGCATGTCATGTACATGTTTCTAGATCATCTCATGTTCCACCTCGTGGAGCTCCCCATATACCAAACTATGGACCTTCTCATGGTACATCCGATGGGACACCTTATGGAGCTTCTCATGGACATTCTTATGGACCGCAGTATGGACAAAAATACCAACCCTATGGGTTCAGGTATCAACAACCCACTTACTCTTCTAATTATGGCTTTGTAGCGCCTCATAACCAAGGTACCCCACATCACAATGCTTCCATGCATCCCTCCATGGGTCAAATGGGAGGAGGTTATTATGGCCAACGCCATGGTATTTATAGCAATCAACCTTACATGAATCAAAACTAACAGGGAGCATGGAATCAACCAGCCCAACCTAAGCTCCCTTTCCTTGCAACATTGAACTTATCTGACTTGTTGAGATTGATGAACGATCCTGTGTCTCATAACCCGGCATGGCTGGTAGTCCCTACCAAGTTTCATTCATACATTCCCAAGTTCAAAGGTAAGGTTAGTGAAGATCTTAGTGAGCATGTCACCACTTTCCACCTTTGGTGCTCTTCCAATTCCTTACATGACAATTCCATTCGTTTGAGGCTATTTCAATGCACCCTAATGGGTCCTGCAGTAAAAGGGTATATAGAGTTACCAGGGGGGCTTATGCTACATTTGATGATCTTTCTATGACTTTCCTTAAGCATTTCCAGCTACCCGTATGTTACGACGTCAGTACCGAACTCTTGTCAACCTTTCGGCAATACAAAGACACACACATTTTGGATCATATTCAAGAGTGGCATAGACGGAAACGGTTAATCAAAGCCTTTATACCACCAGAGTTTCTTCTTGAATGGTTCCTCAAATCATTGTTACCCTACATCATGAAGGATGTTTCTACATCCGGAGTTCAAAATGAGGAACAAGCTATTTTTAGGGCACAAGAGTTGGATTTGATCTATGCTCAATCCAGAATTTTGTATGAGATTATACCAAATGCTCCAAAATTCAATTTCAACCCCAAGATCAAGCCTGGGCCGCATGCCAATGGTATTGTTGGCTCTAATAGTACCAAACCTGTGGACTCAGTTACGAAACAAGTGAGCCAGTTATCGATTAACCAGTCTGCGTCGGGACAAGCTATGGCTTCATCTCAACCTACCCAATCGGCAAGTGTACTCTCAGTGCAATCGTCGAACCCGAAAGGCAACCAGCAGCCTAGAAGGAATAAGAAAAAAGGAAAAAATAATCATAAGGGTGGGAACAAGAATGAAAATGCTAATATTAACGACAAGAACACTAATGCTAGGGGGGACAAGCAGTCTAAACGAAAGGTGAATTTTCCTTGTAAGTTTTTTAAGGACGACCACCTCACTCACTTGTGCCCTCATATGGAGGATGCCTCGAAGTTCATAGCATAAGGCCCAGCTGTGTTTACTAATCCTTTACCCAATAATCAAAATATGAACTCGAGGACCGTTGATCTTGGTTGTGTGTCGGGTGGAAATCAAAATCCGTCGAAGGCCAATAGTGGTCACGGTTGCATCAACATGGTGCATGCCGCTAAAGTTGTGACTCGTGCAAAATATTATGGTTCATCACAACCAGACCTTGGGAAAGAACCTTCCCCACCAGAGAGCCCTTTGCGAATTGAAAAGCCTACAGATAAACCTGAAGCTCCACCTCGCATTCCTAAGGGATTGTTAAAGTGTTCGGGGCACAATCCTAATGCCCGAGCTGCCCAGAACTATTCATTTGTTGAGGATTTGGGCCAGACTCCAATAACCAGGAATATTTCACCTTCTATGGATAGAAATTGTTCCTCTGGTCTGAATGGTTCAAATCCAGAACAAATGAGTGAATGAAAAAGGATGAATACCTTCCCTGGATGTCGTAGACACCTGGAATTCTGCTTCGATAGTGAACCTATGTACCTGCAAATAGATCAAACATGCAAACACATCAAAGCTACCAGAACATCATCTACTTATCCAATTTAGTTACTAAGGAATCTAAAAACATGTACATGTGAAATCAACACAACAGTAATGTGGGATGGAAATCAGCTTTGCATTAAAGATGTATGGAGAACCTTACAACCATTGCCTTAGTGTTGACAGGAATCTCCATGAAACAAACACTTCATCCCCATAAGCTCCAACTTTTCTCTCTATGCTCTCCAATGACTTGGACTAGGTAGTCAATCCAACAGCATAACAATATCTCTATAGTTCCCCCCCTCAACTATGGACATGAGCTTGTATTTATAAGGCTCAATGGATAGGGATAGTTGAGAGATTTCTGGATGAGGTGGCTCCAAGATCCTATGATGGGGGATCTCAAGCTCAACTGACCCACAATGATAGGGATAAGGGAGGACATGAGGCTTGTGATCTAGAAGCCTCGAGAAACTTCTGTTTTTCCCATTTTTCCCAGGGTGTCGCTTTTCTTCTCTTATGACAGAGCAGTTTAGATGAGAAACGCTTATGGACCAAAGACCACAGGCGGTGGCACCGCTTACGGAAAACATGATACAGGTGGTGGCACCGCTTATGGAAAACATGACACAGACGGTGGCACTACTTATGGAAAACATGATACAGGAGGTGCGAGCAAGGTACCGCTCATGGGACACAAGGAAAGCACGGTGCTCAATTTTTTCATGTAGAATTGACAAACAGAGTAGGTTTCCACTCCAAGTGCTAGGATTAAGGGTAAACATGGGAGTTAAGGGTCTTATCACATGGTGGTGACAGTATTTGGGTATAACATAATTCCCCCCAAAGCATGAGACTTAGAGGGATACGATAAATGAAATCTTTGAGAGAACAAGTTTTCACTTCGAGGTGAAAATGTCAGCTCGATCAGAGAATGTCGTCCAGTAGGCATCTGTAGTACATCAATATATTTGACTCATAGACACAAGTAACCAAATCATGGCTGCAAACCAATACAAGGCAGATCGATGAGAGGAATAAAAAAGCATGGCTACTAGAATACAGTGTAGATCCATGTGATAGAGGACTAAAACTTGGACATAGCTACCAAACATACAACGTAGATCTATGTCATACAGATGTAAATTTGAGCATAGCCGCGACCATACAAATGTGGATCCATGCTAGATACACAAAACTCCATCACAACTTGGGGAAAGCAATGAGCTCTAAACAAGTACCCAGGGTCTTTGTCTCATCTTCCATAAAGTACAATTCTATCCATATGATTACAATGATCTGAAGTCAAACATGGTAGAAACCACTTGATTAGCGATCAATGATGTGAACCATTAACAAGTGCGAGGGAGATCACCGTTGATGTCAATGATTCCCAAGGTACCCTAGTACAATCTACTGAGTGTGAATAGATGTCTTGATGTCGAACACCCATTCGATTCTATCAATCAAAGGTCAATGATGTGAACCTATGTCAAGAGCAAGAGAATCTGTCATTAAGGCATACAAATATCAAGGTACTAAGTTTTTTCTTCTGAGACTATTTCCTGGATAATGAGTTGATTTTGACGAGAATAGTCTCGTCGAAGGAGGGCCATGATGAGTCCCACATCAATGACATGAAACTCTGTTAGAAAAACAGGACCGCGGAGCAATAACAAATATACAGTTAAATCAATAAACAAGATGCAAAAAACACATTAAACATTACAGAGAGACACAGATATAATGTGGTTCACCCAAATGATGGGCTACGTCCACACACAAATTTGCCAGTCCTTTTATTTCAGTCCAGAAAGATGAAGGGATATGCCCTGCAGCAAAACCACTGCACTTCCTCTTCACGCTTTCACAGTCTCTCTTCCAGCACAATACAATGCCCACATCTAGTACAATACATTACTCACATCCAGTACCATACAGTACTCACATCCAGTACAATACAGTACTCAGTACCAGTACAATTACAATGGAGCCTCCTCAAACCTTATAAAGGCTTAATCACATGCAATACCATGGGCTACAACAAACCATGTGCCCAAACCATGTGCTAGACCTAATCACCTTTGACTCAATCCTGAGTCAAGGTTAACACATGCAATACCATGGCACAAACCATGTGCTATACCTAACCACCTTTGACTCGATCTCAATTCAAGGTTAACCCTAACAAATTCCCCTTTAAACTTGACTTGGAGTAATCACCAACTCCCCTCAAGTATTTACCAATGAATCTTACATACACCCCCCTATCACCTAGGTCTATCTCCTGACTTTACTGGTGAGTTACTAGGGGTATGCATCCCTTACCAGGTCTTACAGCCATATGCCCATTTACATGCAAACCGCTCCATTACATTTTTATGTGCCTTCATGGTGACTAATCACAGCAACTCTACCGCTGCTTCACTTGCTAGACCTTGGACTTGGAAAATTTCTTCTTTTCACCTTCATGCTTTAAGGCCAATAGAAACCGAGCAGGAACTCAGTTTCTCTCTGGTTACTCCCTTTGTCAACATGTCTGCAGGATTTTGGCTAGTGTGAATCTTTTCCAGTTTTAATAGTTCTTCATCTAGAACAGATCTTATGAAGTGGTACTTGAGTTCTATATGTTTAGTCCTTGAATGAAAGACTGAGTTCTTTGCAATATGAATGGCACTCTGGCTGTCACTGTACAGCCTGCTATTCTCCTATTTCTTACCCAATTCTTCCATGAACCTTTGCAACCAAATCATCTCCTTACTAGCCTCTGTAGCAGAAACATACTCTGCTTCCGTTGTTGAAAGTGCAACAACCTATTGCAGTTTTGAAATCCAACTTACTGTTGTTCCACCTACAGTGAACACATACCCTATGGTGCTCCTCCTACTGTCTTTATCACCAGCCATATCTGCATCAACATATCCCTATAGAACAGTGTCTGAACCTCCAAAACATAATGCATGAGAAGTGGTACCTCTCAAATACCTGAGAATCCACTGTACTTCTTTCCAATGCTCTTTACCTGGATTATTCATATACCTTCTCACAACTCCCACTGCGTGTGCAATATCTGGTCTTGTGCACAGCATGGCATACATCAAGCTCCCAACTACTGATGAATAGGTAATCTTGGACATGTAATCTATCTCTTCCTGTGTCTCTGGACACATATGCTTGCTTAGTTTGAAATGGCTTGCCAAAGGTGTGCTTACTGGTTTTGCATTCTACATTCTAAACCTCTGCAACACCTTTTCTATGTACTCACCTTGAGAGAATATCAATTTGCGATTTTTCCTGTCTCTTGTTATTCTCATACCAAGGATTTGCTTTGTAGCATCCAAATCCTTCATCGCAAATGATTTAGCTAGTTTTCTTTTGAGCACATTTATATCCTGTGTGTTAGACCCTGCAACAAGCATGTCATCCACATACAATAACAAGATAATATATCTTCTGTTATATAGCCTCTTGAAATAAACACAGTGGTCAGAATGACATCTATCATAACCTTGTTCTATCATAAACTTATCAAATTTTAAATACCACTGCCTTGGAGCTTGCTTCAGGCCATACAAGCTCTTCTTCAACCTACAAACCAAATTCTCCTTCCCTTTGACCTCATACCCTTGTCGCTGATTCATATAAATATCTTCCTCCAAATCCCCATGGAGAAAGGTCATTTTTACATATAATTGTTCAAGATGCAAATCTTCTACCGCCACTAGACTTAAAATAGTTCTAATTGAAGTCATTTTAACAACAGGAGAAAATATTTCATCAAAGTCTATACCTTTATTTTGTGCAAACCCCTTTACAACAAGTCTAGCCTTGTACTGCTTCTTTCTTCCATATTCTTCCTTCAACCTGTAAACCCATTTATTCCACAATGCCCTTTTTCTGTAGGCAACTTAACTAGATCCCAAGTCTGATTTCTTACCAATGAGTCCATCTCCTCATCCATGCCTTGCTCCCACTTCTTTCTAGTTTCTACCTGCATTGCTTCTTCAAAACATTCTGGCTCACCAGAATCAGTCATCAATAAATAATACAGTGAAGGAGAGAATCATTCAGGGGGTCTACTTAACCTGGTAGACCTTCTTACAGATGCAGGAGTTTCAGGTACCTGCTGCTGCTCTTGATTTTCTGGTGCTTTTGGAACTTCATTTTCTTTGATTTCATCAAGCACTGTGTACTCTGTGTTTTCCTTTTCTTCTTTCTTTCCCTGCAACTGATCTTTGTACATGACCTTTTCATTGAGTGACTACATCTCTACTCCTAATGATTTTGCAATTTTTAAGATCCCATAAGCGATAACCAAAATCATCAACCCCATATCCAATAAAGGTACATTTCTTGGATTTAGCCTCAAGCTTTGTTCTATCATCTTTATCAATATGGACAAATGCTTCACAACCAAAAGTTCTCAGAAATGAGTATTTTACCTGTTTACCTGTCCATGCCTCCTCTGGAATTCCACCATCCAAAGCATTTGAAGGTCCTCTGTTTATTAAATAAATAGCAGTGTTTACAGCATCAGCCCAAAACTGTAAGGGCAACCCTGCATGCAATCTCATACACCTTGCATGCTCCATGATCGTTCTGTTCATCCTTTCTGACACGCCATTTTCTTGGGGTGTTCCAGGGACTGTCTTCTCTCTATGAATCCCATTGTGTGAACAGTAACTGTCAAACTCCTTGCTGCAGTACTCGCCTCCATTATCAGATCTAAGACATTTCAACCTTTTTCCTGTCTCATTCTCAGCCAAAGCTTTCCACTTCTTAAAAGTATCAAACACATCAGATTTCTGTCTAATGCAATAAACCCAAGTTTTTCTAGTTGCATCATCAATAAAAGTAACATAATAACAAGAGCCACCAAGAGATTGTACCTGAGCTGGTCCCCATACATCTGTATGGACAAGCTCTAACTTTTCACTCTTCTTACGATTTCCCAGCCCTGAGAAATCTAACTCTCTTCTATTTTCCATAAACATAGTTCTCACAAAATTCCAAACTTACCTGCTTCAGATCTGGAAGCAGTTTCCTTGAGTGGAGAATCTGCATCCCCTTCTCACTCATGTGGCCAAGCCTATGATGCCACAACGCTGCACCTGTTTCTGTGGAAGCTACAGAAATAGAATAATCAGTATTATGAGGACATAACTATAACGTACCTATCCTATTTCCTTTTGCAATTACCATTGATCCTTTAGTAACCTTCCACCATGTTTCTCCAAACGTAGACAAACAGCCGCCATCTCCCAACTGCCCTGTTGAGATCAGATTTCTTTTCATAGAAGGAATGTGCCTTACATCCTTTAGCAACCAGTCATTTCCATTATTTAGTTTAATCCGTACCTTACCCTTTCCAACAATTTTACATGGTTCATCATCCCCCAATAACACATGCCCAAAATCACCTTGAACATAATCATAAAAGAATTTCCTATAGGGTGTAGCATGACATGAAGCCCCTGAATCTACTACCCAGTAATCACTAGTATTATCTAATGCAAGAATCAAAGCATCTTGTAACACATCACCTACTACATTAGCTTCCTAGGTAGTCTCTTGCTGCCTCTCACCTTTATTCTTTGGTGCTCTGTAGTCTTTCTTTAGATGTCCTTTCTTACCGCAGTTCCAACATTCTATTTTTCTGAATCTAGACTTGGATCTTCCCTTTTTAGACTTGCCGTGGTTTCCTGGGCTCCTTCCTCTCTCTTTCTGTCTCCCTCTACTCTCCATGGTCAATGCATTACCTGATGTCTCACCTGTGCTTTTCCTTCGCATTTCCTCGCTAAGAATAACACTAACAACATCATCAAACTTAAGAGTGCTTGAACTAGGGACAGAGTTACTTATAGCCATGACCAAGCTATTCCAACTTTCTGGCAAGGAGCACAAGATTAGAAGAGCCCTAACCTCATCATCAAATTTCACTTTTACAGAACTTAACTGACTGGTAAGTGTATTAAACTCATTTAAATGGTCAGCAACAGATCCACTTTCCGACATCTTCATATTAAATAAACACTTCATTAAAAATACCTTGTTAGAAGCCGAGGGTTTTTCATAGAGCTTACTCAATGCACTCATCACACCCTCTGTTGTTATTTCTTTCGAAATATTGAAGGCCATCGACGAAGCCAGGCACAACCGTATTGTTCCTAGTGCCTTTCTGTCTTCATCCTTCATAGCTGCTGGCTGTTTTTCTTTTCTGCCCAACGGCAGGTACAGATATTTTTGGTACAGATAGTCCTCCATTTGCATCTTCCATAACTGATAGTTTTGGTCGTTAAATTTATCAACCCTAAACTTTCCTTCTTCTGCCATTGCTCCCAGTCGAACCAGAAACCCTTCTTTCCTGCGAGTTTACAAACCAAATAGACCTTTTGGCTCTAATACCAATTGTTAGAAAAATAGGACCGCAGAGCAATAATAGATATACAGTTAAATCAATAAACAAGATGCAAAAAACACATTAAACATTACAGAGACACACATATATAACGTGGTTCACCCAAACGATGGGCTACATCCACAAACAAATTTGCCAGTCCTTTTATTTTAGTCCAGAAAGATGAAGGGATACGCCCTGCAGCAAAACCGATGCACTTCCTCTTCACGCTCTCACAATCTCTCTTCCAGCACAATACAATGCCCACATCTAGTACAATACAGTACTCACATCCAGTACCATACAGTACTCACATCCATTACAATACAGTACTCAGTACCAGTACAATTATAATGGAGCCTCCTCAAGCCTTATAAAGGATTAATCACATGCAATACCATGGGACAATACCATGGGCTACAACAAACCATGTGCCCAAACCATGTGCTAGACCTAACCACCTTTGACTCAATCCCGAGTCAAGGTAACTCGAAACATAGTACTAGAATGATGTGAATGTAGTAACCACAAGACTGACTCAAAAGTACTGACACATAGACTGTTTTGACTGTGGAGGTAAACTTCTTCAAATTCCCTTTGAACATCAAGCGGCACAACAAAATACTTGGTAGCATGATTGAACTAGACAAACACACAGTGCGACAGTGGACAATGCATTCTTTTGAATGACTCAAAGGAGTGACATGACTCGTGAAAGTGGATCATCATGGAGATCAACTGAATACCCAATTGACTGACATGATATGCAGACAAGTGCCATGTTCAAAGGTAACGACAAACTACTGCCATTTATTTGAAAAATGATTCCCTTCCCATTTCCCCCATCATGATTGATGAGTGCCTCTTTTCGGTTTTACGAGTTCAAAGAGGGTAACAAACACTCAGTATAGCTAGTCTGAAGACAAGTCCAAACTCATATGTTTTATGAACCTGAGAGAGGAGGGGTTCATTCCCAAAAACGGGTCTCTCAATGTTTAATTTAACGAGTCCAATGAAAGAAAACTTGGTATCGTTCATGTTTAGAGAGTCTGAACGGCTATGGAAGAAGACTCCAAAGGGTCCTTTTTCATATGATTTAGTCCCTAAGGCGCGAAAAAGTGTAAAATAATACCTTAGGGAACTCTTCCAGTCATTATTGGTTGGAGTGTTCCTTTTCATAAATAGTCTATCAGAACCGAAAAAGAGATAACCTACCGTCGGAGAGACGACTCTTCAAATATTTTAACGAGCATGAAGAAGACAAGATCGCTCAATGATATTTTCATATTTAAGGAGCCCAAAAAGAGTTTAAAGAAGACTCCATTAGGTCTCTTTTCACAAGGATAGATTTTACGAGTCTGAAAAGAATCAGAAATGGACTCATACCTTTGATACTAAGTTTCAAGAGTGTGACCAAAGTGTTGCAACAAATGCTCAATGACTTTTTCCATTTTATGGTAGTACAAAAAATTCAAAAATGAACTTCCAAAACTTTACTCCTACCGTTCTTCTATCCTGCAACGACTCAAAAACAAGTGTTAAATGCGCCAATAGCTAACTTCAAGGGATTACGACTAATAGATTTTGAGTAATAAGTGATTTTAAACCAAAACTATAGCATGTCAAACCCAAAAATGTGTATAAAAGTCATGTAAATAGTGAAAAATAAAAACATTTTACTATTTACCCATAGTGGAGAGCATTTGGAGCACTTTCCTAGCCAGATCTTTAGTTGCTGATATCGGGAGTTCCCATCGTCGGATTCTAGTGCCGTCAGTTCCAGGTAATAGTTTAAACCCTACTCTTTCCTTCTATAGTTTCAATTTTGATTTAAATGTTGTTTTGGGCTTGTATGGCAAGCCCTAAAATCATGGGAGTGGGCACTGCTCTTATCCCTTGCGGGATACGCGGTACCTCACTAGAACCGCACCGAAAACAAAGTGCACAAGAGGTACCCCTGCCTGTCTTCAATGGTGCATAGGTAGTGCCAGCCATGAACATGTAAAACTATTCACACAAGCAAAACTAGGTAATTTCATTTGATTTGAATGATTAAGAATGATTCTAATGGGTCTTGTGAATTTTTTTGGCAGGTTCTAGCTAATCAAAAATGGTGATATGGAAAGAAAGACACCATGATAATGACAATGCCTTTGCCAAGAGAAATGTGGGTTGCATAGCCACATTGAGGGATTATGGGCTTTTAAAATTCTTCCGGAATCCTAGTATGGTATCACACGAGTGATTTCTAGAGCACATACTCTGGATGTGGAATCTAGAGCAACAATACTTCGAGATTGGTGCTCACATTTTGACAATGAAGGTAGAGGACATCTACTTCTTGACTGGACTTTCAAGATGGGGTGCTCCCATCTCACTGACAGGTTCCCGATGAGGGGATATTACCACACAAGAGTTGATAGGCCATCACTGTATTCCAGGGACAAGGAAATCGGGGAAGAAAATCCCCATAAAAGCAGTGATGGATGGACCTCTACATACTGTATTGTTTACCATGAAAAGGGTGGCATGAAGCCAAGGAGTGCACCAGGTGTCTAGAGCACATATGCTCTATGCCATAGAGGCCATGATGCCTACAGTATTTAACTGGGTGGAAGCCCTACTTCTGATCATCAAGGATCAGTTGACCAAGTGTCGGCAAGGGGAATTGAAATAGTTTGGTTTTGGTTCCATTCTAGCCTACTTCTTCTTCGAGCAGGTTCCACAGATGAGACCCTAGGTGGTCTTTATAGAGTTGAGAGAATAGGACCCTCGCATGTTGAGGTAGGTCCAGATTATGGCTCGTACTGGAGCGAGCAGGGGGAAGGTAAAGTTTGGTGACCCAATATTTTGATGGTTGAGAGATCAGATGCTCATGGTGGAGGATTATGCATATGCAAGTACGGACTTCAGCGGAGACCCTAACCTACCGCTCCCACCTGGTGGACAGTGGGGTGACATCAGTAAGAAGAAAAAAACCCTTAAATGGACATTTGTTTTTATGTTTTTGATGTTTTATATTTTTTATGTTAAGTAACGATATTTGAATATATTCATGCAGACGTTGAAGCAACACGACCTGGGGGAGCTTCCCCATTGGATAGACGAGCTGAATCCCACTTCGTATTGCAGGGTGACGATGTGACCAAGGAGTTAGAGGAAAACTTGGAGAGGTTGAACCTAGACATCCCTGATGCTTCCATTGATGACCTCCCTCTAAGGTATCAGAGACCTATAGCGGGAGTACCGGGTCATTTTAGCAGACTGCTATGTAGAGTAGCCCGGGTAGTGATATGCTACCACGAGCATCACTAGACGATGTATGCACGATGTATCTTCTGAAATCTTATAGCTTCAAGATTTTGTATGGTGATTTTTACCTGAAAGATTACATGCTTCAGATGAAGTCTCATGACCTATTTTTTGTAAACATGTTCATATATATATATATATACAAAATTTTAACTGGTGTTTATATGTCTTAAATGGTGAATGTATTTTACATGATTTTTATGTATCTTTAATTGTTTATTTACAATGAACCATGTTTTATTTTAATGTCATGAGTGGGAAATATGCCAATCTAGGATGTAATTAGCTAATGAGTCAGCAACTACATTATGTTCTCTAGGGATATGCCTATAGGTGATGGTTTCAAATGATGTTTCTAACAAGCATACCCTCTGAAATAGGCAGAGAAGCATAGGGTTCATAATGGTATAAACATGGTTTAGATGACAAACCACGAGTTGTGAGTGCATCAAGACTACCAAATTGCGAACATCCTGGGAGGCAGCTTCAGTCAGAAGACATATGACTGCTCGATACTTGGCGATGTTGTTGGTAGCAGGACTAATACAAACCGCTCCTGAATTGACCAAATCATCAGCTGGGGAATAGAGAACCCAAGCAGCTGAGGCAATATTCAAGGTGTGGCAGCAAGAACCATCAGCAAAGCCGTAGAAAGCCATCTACTCTACATGACCAAAACATGGTATAAACACATACAGACACTAAACTCAAAACCATATTGAAAATACTCAAATCACACTGAAAGTCAAGCAATATACATATATACAAGATACTATCTAGGAGAGATCTAGGCATAGTACCTCTTCAGGTACAACCCATTGCGAGGTTGCCCTAAAGGGATTCCATCGTAATCTATGAGCTCGTAGGCCCCTTCCTCTAAAACTTTAGAAATGACGAAAGGACTGTACCACATGGACTCAAAATTTGATTTCCCTAGTTTGTCATATCTCTGATCGTAAGTAAAAACTACGTCACCATCATTAAAGGCATGAGGTTGGATGGATTTATCATACTGCGCCTTGACACATTTCTTGTGTGCCTCATTAGCCAAGGCAGCATCTCTCCTAGTTTCGTCAAGGTTATTTAGGTACAAAAATCTCTCTTCCTTGTGGAAGTGTCTGGGAGAAGTTCGACGGCAAGTTTCAAGGATGGAATCTGATATTGAATCGGTAAGACAGCTTCAATTCCATAGACAAGTTGGAAAGGTGTGAAACCAATAGTTGTTTTCATGAAGTCCTGGAGAAAAGGATATGGTGCCAGTTGGATTTATGGTCTCCAACCATCCGACGAAGCATAGTTTTCAAAACTTTTTTAATGGCCTCTACGTGACCATTAGCTTGCAAATAATAAGGCGTAGAGTTTTCATGGTGAAAACCTAGCTAGGCACTTAGTTCGTCCATCATTTGATTACGGAAATGCGATCCGTGATCAGTGACAATGGACTACGGGACTCCTAATCTAGCTATGACATGATTGAATAGGAAGAGAGTGGTGGTGTTACCATCTTCCGCATATGTAGGCATAGCCTCAGGCCACTTTGTAAAATAGTTAAAGGCTACGATGATGTAACCATGCCCCCCGGCTAAGGCGGGCTTACAATGCATATAATCAATCCTCCATTTGGCAAATGGGCCAACAACAGTGATGGGGTGTAGCAGAGCAGGATGAGTGCGCTTTTTGGGAAAAAAATGTTGACAAGGTGTGTTAACCTAAAAAATACCTCACTCAGCTCTCCACGACCTACACAACCCAAGGACACCATTTCACGGCCCTCCATTAGACCCCCACACCCTCAAAAAGGCTTAAGGATGAAGAAAAGGGCTTAAAAACCCCAAAAAGGAGCCTAAAATACTCTCCTAGGAGCTAAAGCCCCCAAAAAGGGGCTAAAACCCTAAAAGGAGCTAAAATTAAGGCGAAAGGGGCTAAAAGCCCAAAAAAGGGGCTAAAGCCCAGACCAAGGGCTTAAAACCCTAAAACCCCAAAAAAGCTATAAAAGGAGGGTGGGGGGTCACTCTCAAACCCACGCCTCTCTTGCATACTATTATGCTACCCATGGATGCCTTGAGACACCTTTGCCTCTTAAGCCACCCACATCCCTCTCTCCTCCATCCATTATGCCTAGAGCCATAGCTCCTCATCCATTGTTGAGTGAGATAAGGAGGTGTTTCCTTCCAGCCAGGGCACGGTGGCCCATTCCACCCAAAGAGAAGGTATAGCTTGTTATTTTTTGTATTTGCTTAGTAATTTCTTTGCTTTAAAATCCATGGTTTATTTGCAGGTTTATTGCCTAACTTGTTTTGCAGGTATTTTGGTTTCTAACATGTTGTTTACAGGTAACTGGAGCTAAACCCTAAAAATGTTTGCAGAGGGGTTTCCAGCCATTTCTCTTCTTTATGTTTCTTTTATTTATGTCCATCCATTTTTACTGCATTTTCCACATGCAAGAACCTACCCTTCTATCCTATAGACAGAAGGGAGCCATTCCTGCCCCTGTAGCAAGGATAAATCCCTGCTGCAGAACTGGCGACCATACCAGGTCGATCCCACAGGATCCTTGGTCCGGATTTTTAAAATTTCAAGTTTTTTCAATTTATGCCCTAGTTTTAGAAATTTCTTGTCAAATATAGCTTAGATATAGTTTGTTTCCAGTTTGTATTGTTTCCAAAGCCTCTGCAAGGCAAATCCAAGTCAGTTTGGCCACAATATAGGTTACTGTTGGCCGGATCTGACTCAGGATCAGAAAAACCCCAAATATGGGGTAGGTCGCACTTATTGGGCCTGAACAGGGGATGAGGTCACTCTTTTAGGCCTCATAGGCATGAACAGGTCACCCTTTCCCCCCCGAAAGGTGCAACTTCACTTAGAACAGCAAACGGCTTCTGTCTATGAAATCTGTGCAACCCCCTCGCCCGTTTCTGGAAAAATTTCACGACCCCCTCGTCGAAATTGACCCGAAACGTGCAGTATGTCAATCAGAGGTTAAATTTTAGTTTAATAGGGACTGTCAATGCGGCTTAGCTGCCTCTGTCTAGTACAGTAGTTCAATTTTAGTTTCTGTTATAATTTACTGCAATTTCATGTACAAACAATGTGTAAATTACAAACAAATTTTAATGGCTTAATGAATGTAGCTTACCTAAAATTGAAAATAAAATTAACAGTCTTGCTCAACCTTCCTCCTCTACCCATTCATCACCCTCTGGGTTATTCTAGGATACGACGAAAGGCAAGCTTGTATAGTCCTAGGCCCTTCATTGAATTTTGCTCTAAACCATTAAAAACGGATGACCTAGAAAGTAGAGGGGGTAGAGAAGGAGGGATTCTCATGGCGCTAAGCATCCTCCCTGTTCACCAACCTTGCATCTGGGAGGTGACCTATGGATCTATGGATGGGATTAGTCCCATTGTGTTGAGATCCTCGCACCTTCTCTTAGTTGAAGAGGAATATAGGTGTAAGAAGTCATCTAGTTAGGCCATCAACATTCAGGGTTAAAAACTGTATCTGTTTACAAATTTCTGATTATTCACTGCTTGCACAACAATGATATGAATTTTTATACAATATGATGAATTCATAAACCATTTGTAGCCACTTGATACCAAAAATATAGAAAAAAAAATACACCATACGAAGTAATCAACCCAACTAAGTTCATGATGCTAAGAGAGCCTTAAAATTTATCAATTTACACTACGTTCAAGCAAATCTGCAGTCTTTGAGGACATAAGTCCCTGACTGCTTCAACCGTGGGAAGTACTTGGGCTCAGCCTAGAAACTCATTGTGAGGAGTATCGTGGGAACCCCAAAGTAGTTGGCCGCTGAGAGGAATTCCCAAGCGAAACGAACAACAACCCCCACCGATTGAGTAGAAACGCCCGTGAGGAAAAATCTAAGCACTGTCTTCTGGCAGTCTTGGTGGCTGAGTGACCACCTATAGCCAATAGGAATCCATTGAAACCAGGGTCCAAACATCATTCCCATCAGTTTGATAAACATCTAACACAATTAATCCCCCACGCTCTTCCTCATGCCTAAGAGGCGAACCACCACCATTCAGTACATTAAACCGACATTGTCAAAACCATTCTCAGTGATCTCCCACACCATCAGAAGGCTACACAGCCTCTGATTCAGATTTAGACCCATACCAGTCTGAACCAAACCTCCATATTGCACCATCAAGCCCCATGGATTGTGCCAACCCGGATCCATTTTTTGGCATAACCATAGCAAGTGGACCCATGTCCACACCACAACCGGTAACCAACAACCCTGCAGGTGGCCCAAGCACACTCATGCAAACTATCATTAGTCAGCTGCCACCACCCATAGTGACCAGCCAAGCTGGCCCACTTGCAACACATGGGGGCAGTGGCCCTTCCACACACACTGCCCCTCCTACCACACAGGGTGGCAGTGAACCATCCACTTACATTTCCCCTACTATCATTCATGGGGGCAATGTCTCCTCCATCCACACTATCCCTCCCACCACAATTGGAGGCATTGAACCATCTACAATGGCACAACCCATACCCCCAGTTATGCAGGTACATTATGCACCTGCAAACCCCACCACCATCCCTTCCCCATATCACATCAACCTGGGGTCCAATATTCCTTTCATGGCTCATCTTAACTTTCCTTATTTGGCTCGATTAACAAACAACCCCATTCGCCATCAAGATTTTTGGCCTCCAATGCCAACTAAGCTGCCATCAGACATCCCCAAGTTTGAAGGCAAGGCAAGGGAATGTCCCCATAACCACATTATGACATTCCATCTATGGTGCTCCTCCAATAGCATCATAGATGATTCCATCAGGCTGAGGCTATTCCAACGCACCCTTACAGGTGTCGCGGCCAAATGGTACATTGAGCTACCGAAGGCCAAATACCAGATTTCAACTCCCTAGGTTTCATGTTCCTACAGTATTTCCAACTCCCCATCAGATATGACGAAGGGGTGGAGATCCTGTTATCTTGTCGCCAAAGCACTTCGACACATATAACCGACCACATCCATGAGTGATGGCGATGTCGCAGGTTATGTAAAATCCAACTTGACGACAGGATCTTCTTGGATTGGTTCCTCAAGACCTTGCTCCCGCCCATAGCAAAGGGCGTCGCATCCGAACATCCCCAATCCGAAGAAGAGGCCATACTGAAATCCCAACAGTTTGACCTAATCTACGCTCAGTCTGGATACCTGTACACCGTCATCCTAGACACTCCCCGCGCATGCACCTCTTACCGTGACGCATCAAGGGCATCCCATGGTGCATATGGAATCATAGGATTAGTCTTCCAACATCCACAACACCGACCGACACCACCTACAGTTCTATCACAACCAAGCAACACTGCTAATGTTGCTTACCAAAACCAAGCTCTGGACTACGCTAGAATGATGTCCTAGTCCGGAGCAACAAATTCATACCCACAACCTGAGCCACCGCAGTAGGCTCATGCCATGGATTGGCCTACATAGAAGTATGTGGGAAAAATGCCCACATTTGTGGCACTGCCTCCCACTCAAATATACTATGCACCACCAGTGCAAGAGGTTCAAGCCCCCGCCCCTGCTCCACCTGCTCCGTTGGGACAAGTGTTCACATAACAAAACCGTCCCAACCAGCCTGCCCCCAACAACCAACAAAGGAAAGCTAGAAATAATCGGCCCTGGAACCAAGGAAACAACCAACCACAGGGAGGTGGTCAACAACTGAACCCTCCCAACAATGTCACGGAAAATCGGCCAGCTCAAAACCCCCCACGACCAAATGCACCAAGATGCAACGCCTCGTTGCACACAATCAAACCATGCACATTATGTGATGTTTATGGGAACTACACATTCGACTGTCTCCTCATGGGTCGAGCTAAGCAGGCCATTCAGAATGAGGTTCAACAGGCCGCCAACGCTGCAAATCAAGCCCAACCCAACCTAGCACCACAAGGACCTCCTCCTATGGTGCTTCAAAACCCGCCACCAATCCAAGGGTTGGTGACAATCACAACCCCTCCCAAACCCAATGCCAATGCTCTGGGGGCACCTCCCACGGCTGAAACAGGTGTTCACCACCTGCTAGCCATGACGACTAAAGAGGTCAACATGCAAACCAGACATAATCAGTACGGTACCACCACTGAACCCGTTGACACATCAGCGACATCAATGTCCAAAACAGTCAACCCACCTCTTCAGTTACCCCCATTCCCGTGCCCCCTCGTATGTAGGAATGCCAATAACTACACGGCTAGAGTTGCAGTCAGCTATAGCATTGTGGATGATTTGGCCCAAACGCCAACTGCCATGTCCACTCTTGAGGTACTTAAAACATACCCAATGCAGTGAAAATCCTTACTAGCCTCCCTTGGGGTAGTAGACCCCTCTGAATCCAAGTTAATCACATTCAACACGGACAAAAAAGAACCATGCATGCCATCCACCATCGCCTTCCAAATTTTGGTGTCTATCCAAAACCTGGTTGTGCACTGGTGCATAGTGGATGAGGAGGCATCCACATGCATTATGTCCACCCTAGTTTGGCAGAAACTCGGATCACCAATTCTGCAACCATCCTCTACAACTCTACGATCTTATGATGGACATCCCACTAAATCCCAAGGAATCCTCCCCCATGCCCCCATCACATTAGCCGGGAAGACAGTGCTGATCAACATAGAAGTCGTCAACGCTCAACTAGACTATAACCTTCTCCTCAGAAGAAGTTATATGTACGCCATGAGAGCAGTCACATCAACTGTCTTCCGTCTCATGATGTTCCCTCATGAAGGGAAGATTGTGATGGTTGATCAACTCACTTATCATGATCCGCAAGGGTTAACGGCACCCGCCAATGTTATCCCTACCATCGCCACCATTGAGCCACATGGGATGAATTCACACGCCAATGTCGTCCCTGCAATCAACACCATGGTTGACAACACACCAGCCTCCCCATTGTTCAATGTGGGTCCTGGGTTGTTTTTCGATCCCACCATGATGGCTCCTTTCCCCTCCGTGTCACTGCCTCTGACACAAAATGAGACTATGGACTTGTGCATGGTCTCATCTAGCACCTCTACACCCAAACAACCACTGCAGCCACAACCCCAACCACAACCACAACATCATCCATTGCCGCAACACCAATAGCAGCCGCAACATCACCCGCAATAGCAGCATTACGCATAGCCGCAACCACAACCGCATCCCCACATGCAACCAGCAGGGAGTTACCTGGGCTCATCTCTAGTCCATACAATTCCCTGCCTCTTTCCCCCACCTGGTGTCAGGAGAAATCCAGTAATGACCACCTTAAGCCTACCCAACTTTACATTAGGAATTCCGGTATGGTATCTTGATCCACCAGCTCAAGCAGTAATGCCCCAAGTTGTTTTAACCCCGATGCAACCCATCGCGGTCGAGTCTCACCCTCCACTCGGTCCTCAAAATCCAACCGCTGCACCCACACCCGCACCACCCCACCCAAAAATGGCCAGGGGGAAGAATGCCAAATCCACCGCAGAACTGCAACAAGTCCTGCCTTGGGCCGTCTGCGAGCAACAGGGCCATCCAAATCAGAATTTCCCTAAAATCCCCATGATCCGTGCGCATTTGGATGCCATGGATACAAATGAAAACATCCCCATGGTTGAACTCCCAACCACACCAATAGTTAGGAAAAAGGAATTGAGAACAAACCATGCTTGTGCCCTTTGCAGTCTGTATGGACATTACTCTCACCATTTCCAAGACATGCCCGAATTTCGAATGGCTCTAGCTGACCTCCATCAACAATCCCTTGAGTCTGAAATCACCTTGATCGAAGAAGTGCACCCCCCACTACCTTCTTCAGAAACCATTTCCATCTACATGATTTCCAATTCAACTGACCCGCTTATCTCCACCATCACCGATGGTCCATCAGACATGTCTCTTCATTGTTTCCCCAGCCACAGCCGCAACCTCAACCTTAGTTACCAGGGAAACAGTGGGGTTCATTCCCACTCAACATGATCCTTTTCCTTTTCCTTTTCCTTTTCCTTTTCCTACCATCTGAGATCATGAGTAAGTCTATCTTGGCAACCCGTGATCTACAGGATTTCACACTGGGAGATCTTGTGTGATACCTTGAAGCACCTACCATACCTCTAAGGCCCCAAGATGTGTTGACTCATTCCTAGCTAATTGAGATGATGTTGCACCTACCTCCAGGTACATCGAAGACTCCTCTCGTCTCCAGTCTTGCCCCTCTTCCTCCAACAGAGACTGGGGCAAGGCAACCAAAGCCACAACCAATACCATTTTCATGATATCTAGCACCAGTTTCCCTTTCTCCTTGTCGGCTGTGGAAGATCCACCTGATCTATCCCGACACCACTTACGCAATGGTGGATATCTATGTAAGGTCGCCTTCGATCTGACCCCATTCCCTTTAAACCATAGTGTGGAATCGGTTCTTCCCATAAAAGACCAGATTTTGTCATCCTACCTTGTCAATGACCTTCGTCTTGGCAAGGGGGCATACCTCTTCACTGAATCAGATGGTCAACTCTTGAAGAAGCCATGCAACGGGCTCCACCTCAAGAGATTCTATGCCTGATATAACCACTATGAGCCCCTTATAGCGTAGTTTTTTCCCTTTCTTGTTTTTCAATGTTTTTTAGCACAAGTCAAGGGCAGCACCATTAGCTGCTAATCCAAAGTCACCCAAAACCAGTTCGAGACACCTCTCACACCTCCAGTCTCAAATTTCTATCTCCTGATGAGACCATCATCTCATATTTAACAAATTAATTTTGGGACCAAGTCACCTCGATTTATGAGCCATGACATGACGATGCAAGCGTCTATGGACCTATGCTTGTATTACACTCCCCTACCACTACTCATGCAAGTTTTTGGGCCACCTCCCGTCAAGGAATGCCATTTTTACTTTTGTTTTGTATTTTAACACATAGTTGTCGTCTCCATTCACCGCACCTTACGCGGATCTTTAGACCATTGTCCACAAAATGATTTATTTTTCTTGCATGTATTTGGCATAGAACTGCCCTAGGACTTGCACTCACATCACATGTAGTCAAGTCCATCCACCGCAACACACACACACACTCTCCTGACCTCTGTCTGAGAGCCACCTCGGTTTGCGTGCCTCTGCTGCACTAACTCGCAAGCCTCTGCTGCAATCTATCCTGCGCATGTATTGGTATGTTTGAGAGCATTCTGCTCCGTCCATACTGGGTAGATGACCTTTGGACCACTATCCACCTTCCCGACATGGGGCACCGTCTATGCCACCGCAATCGGTTGACCACACTAGAGTTTCGTTTAAGCTCTTTTCTAACTCCTAAAAACAATGAAAAGATAGTCGAGCGCAGCTGCTTCCTTTCCCGCTCGCTAAAGTATAGGAAAGGGCGTCTACATTGTCTTGTTTACCTTCTTTTGCAGACCATGTAGACCATTAAATGAAATGGACCAACTTTGCGTATTCAAGCCAAGCCCGTTCCCCTCTGCACACTTTTATGCTTTCTTGGGTAGAGGGGCCATACTTTACAAAAAAGCTCACCATGGGTTGTCGTTAAGCTCTTTTTCAGCCTTCTCATCAAGAAAATATTGCCAAGCAGACTTGGTTTCATTCATGCTCGTAAAAGTATCTGAATGACTGTCCAGTCAGTATAGGTTTAACCTTTTCCGGCCTGATTAGACTACCAACGGTAAGGAAGTCTCTCATCCCCTACAGGATGGGTGAGCTCTCCTATGTATACTTTTATCCTTTTTTGGGCACAGGAAAATACCAACGAAAAAGAGCCCCCACTAGAGTCTTCTTCGTGCTTTTAGTGTGGAAATTGAACCCAGGTGTTAGAACAATTACACTCACAAAAATTGCCAATTACACATGCAAATTACACACAAAGGAGACTGAATATGGAGCAGAACACTAATCTGTATTGAATAAGTGTACAATAGCCAACCCTGTGAATTCATAGGCTGCCACAATAAATAATTACATGAGAGATTCGAATGCATAAGGATGCCATTCGAATTTGGTCAAAAGCAGGCTTACTAAATCTAAGAAAATCCTGCATAGGTGCATAAAGCAGTTTCCAAATCTATCTAGGAGCTCACGAATTGGAAAAATCAATTAGGCAAGCTAATAGATGATGGAAGGACAACTCATACATGCTTTTCTTAGGATAAAATAGTGGAGGATGATGAGGACAAAAAACAAGTTAACTTCACCTATTCAAACTTTCCCAATTGCCTTAAAACTCAGAAAAAGCAGGCAATAAAGCAGAAAAAGCAGACATGCGCCAGGAAGGCCAGGAATAAAAAAGATTTGACTCCAAGTGGTTTCCCAAGTGCTCCATGACTCAAATTTATCAAGTTTGACCACTTTGGATGTGTGGAGGACAACTTGCATAAGGTGGAATATGGAAACTAGGCAAATAAGACAAAAATTGGATTAATTATTGTCTAAGGTAGCTAACTATGGGTTGATTATTCTAACACCCCCCCTTAAGCTTGACTTATGAGTAAAATATCAGAAAATTATAGGGCCTAGCAACAAGGCTTAGTCACCCTTTACATACTGCATGTCCATTTAACCAAGGAAAGAGGCAAAAACCCAGTGGGAAAAATCCTCCCTTAAACATGGACAGTAAAACAAAATTTGAAAATCTTGTCATCACTCATGCTTCACAGCATGATCAACAATCCCCAGCAGTGATTTGAGATTGCTGAATGTCTTATCACAAAAAACTTTGGTGAAGATATCTACTACTTGTTCTGAAGATGACCAGAAGAGTAGGTGAATGGTGCCATCATGCACAAGCTGTCTGATGTAGTGCATATGGATCTCAATGTGTTTGCTTCTCTGTCTCTGAACTGGATCATTGCAGATTCAAATGGTACTCTGATTATCACAATAGATAGTAGTTGAGTATTCTGATTCGAAGCCACACTCACCAAGTAACCCCTACAACCATAAACATTGAGTTGATGCATTTACAACTCCTATGTACTCTGCTTCTGTAGATGAGAGTGCAATGGAACTCTGTTTCTTGCTTGACCAGCTGCTTGGTCCTTTAGCAAGCATGAACACATATCTTTATGTTGACTTTCGATCTGTGTTGTCACCTACCCAATCATTGTCAGTAAACCCAATCAAATCAAGATCAGTTTTAGCTTTGTAGAAGATGCCATGAGTCCTTGTTCCCTGAACAAAGTTAAGGATCCTTTTGGCTGCTCTCCAATGGATCTCATGAGGCTGATCCATGTATCTTGAAGCCACACTTACTGCATAAGAAAGATCAGGTTGATTATGTGTAAGATACATCAAACATCCAATCAATTGCCTATACAATATATTGTTTACCATAGGTGAAGAATCAGCTTCTTCAAGCTTAGCTCCTGAAAGGAAGGGAGTCTTGCTTGGCTTGCAATCCTTCATGTTGAATTTGTTTATCAAATCCAAGGAATACTTGGACTGATGTACTTTGATTCCTTGTTTGGTTTGAGCAATCTCGAGCCCCAAGAATTGGCTCAATAAGCCCAAATAAGTCATTGAGAATGCATGGTTCATTGCATCCTTCAAGGAGGCAATTTCATCCTTTGAGCTTCCTATAATGAGAAGGTCATCAACATACAAAACAATAATCATTAATGAACCATGAATCAGCTTCAAATATAAATTTGGATCTAACTTGCATCGAACAAAATTCAGTGATAGCATAAAGCTATCAATCTTGGCATACCAAGCCTTGGGGGCTTGCTTAAGCCCATACAATGACTTCTTTAGCCTGCACACAAGAGATGGATTAGTAGCAAATACTTGAGGCTACTGCATGTAAATCTCTTCAGTTAGATATCCATTCATAAAAGCACACTTCACATCCATGTGATGTACCTCCCACCGCTTCAAAGCTACAATGGCTAAGGCTAGCCTGATGGAGTCCATCTTTTCCACTGGTGCAAAGGTCTCATTGTAGTCTATGCGATGTACATGTGAGTAGCCCTTGGCTACCAATATGGCCTTGTATTTCAAAGGTGAACCATCAGCAGCAAATTTGGTTTTGTAAACCCACTTACACTGAACTAGATTCCTCCCTGGGGGAAGATCAACCAGCTCCCAAGTGTTGTTCTTCTGGAGTGAGCTAAGCTCTTCTTTCATGGTTGTTTGCCATCTTGGATAATTTGCTGCATATTCATATGTCTGTGGATCTGATTCAACCATCAGATAGCATTTCTCTGCAAACATAGGATCTTTCATGCACAGAGCACTCTCAAACTGAGATCTAGTCCTCCTAGGATCATTAGGATTTCCAGCTAGTTCTCTAGCTGCATGAATGGTCTTTGCTGCCCATTTTGGTCTTGTAGGACTGTTAGGATATGCAATTAAATCATCATTATTGGACATATCAGAATCAGCAATTTCAACTATCTCTTCACTTACATTCAATGGTTCTGGTGGTGAAGAGGATTCTCCAACTTCCACTGCTGCTAAAGGCTCTTCTTGGAACTGAACACTCCTTTCAATGAAGGCTTCGTTTGTGCTCAAATTGATCAGCTTGTACCCTTTTGAATCTTCAGAGTACCCACCAAATAGACACTCTTGGCTTTGGGGCTGCAAAGCCTTCCTCTATTCTGTTGGAATTCTAGCCCAAGCCCTTGAGCCAAAAATCCTGAAATGGGTCACATCTAGCTTGTGCCCACTCCATGCTTCAAAAGGATTCATACCATCAAGTTGTTTATGAGGCACCCTATTCTATATATAGGTTGCACATTTTATAGCTTCGGCCCAAAACTTTGGTGGCAAAGTCTTAGCCTCCATCATGCAGGTTGCCATCTCTTTCAGTGATCTATTCTTCCTCTCAACAACACCATTTTGCTGTGGTGTGTAAGGGATAGAATGCTGCATCTGAATACCTGCATCTGCACAATATTGAATGAAATCAGACTTGACATACTCATCACCATTGTCATATTTGAGGACCTTGAGTTTCCTCCCATACTGGTTTTCAACCAAAGCCTTCAAGACTTGTAAGAGGACATAAACTTCAGACTTGTGTTTCAGGAAGTAAACCCAGCAATACCTGGAAAAGTCATCTATGAATGTCAATGAATATTTGGCCAGACTCATTGACATATGAGGAAATGGGCCAACAACATCACTGTGGATTAACTCAAGAGGTGCAGAGGTTCTCTCATGACTAGCTTTCTCAAATTTATGCTCTGGGTGTTTTCCTTAGATGCAACCTTGACAGACTCCTTTGGAAAACTTAACTTTGGTAACCCTATGACCATTTCTTTTTCACTAAGATCAGAAATATACTTGTAATTAAGGTGGCCAAATATTTCATGCCAAATCTTGCTTGCCTCATTAGCATGAATCAGAAGAGCAAAGGGGTTTGAGTAGGGTAGGAAGTGTGAGAACATGTATACCTTCGAAGTGTGATTTGCAATGACTTTACCACTTGAGATCTCTGTGATATCAACTTCATCAGGGGCGAATATGACCTTCTTTAGAGACCCTGTGTGGGTCATCTGATACACTGATAAGAGGTTAGAGGCAAGACCTAGAACATACAATACATTGTTGAACTTACCATGGTCAAGATCAATTTTTCCCTTTGCCCAAACTTTCAGTGAGAGATTCATCTCCTAGTACTATTGGTGGACCTTTCGACATGTCAAGTGAGGTGAATTCCTCCTTGGTCGAAACCATATGTCTTGAAGCTCCAGAATCAATGGTGAAACTAGGTGAGCTTGATGTGCTAGCAACCAAATGCATGAACTCTCTCTCTGTCTTCTGAATTTGATCCTCCTTCCCTTTCTTTGAGCTATCAAGAAGGTAGATGCCATTCTTCTCCAGGAGTTGGGTCAGCATGTCAATTTGCTTCTTCATGCAGGAGCTTTCAGGATGATTGCCCCTACTGCAGTATGTGCACTTGCTTATTTCTCCTTTGTTCTTCTTCTTCTGGGGGTTCTTCTTGGAACCTTTGGGCTCCTTTGGAGACTTGTTCTTGTCTCTCTTTTGCTCAGGTGGCTTCTTATCTTTCTTCTTTCTTTTTGAATCCACCCTTGAATCTCCAGCAACCAGAGCTTGGTCTTTGGAAGGTTTGATGGTGCCCATCATCACCAATTTATCTTGTTCTGGTGTGAGAGATTCCATGAAATATGCAAGGCTAGGCATTTTCCAGGCTCGAGCTCTCAACTTTGTGAATATTCAGGGATAAGCTTCAAGAGTATGGCCAAAACCAGTTGCTCATCCTTATTTTCGATCCCACACTGTTTTAGCTGCAAAACAAGGGCTTTGAACTTGGAAAAATAGAGTTGCAAGGATCCAAAGCTTTTGGGACTCAGGGAGATCAATTCATTTTCAATTTGATGTCCCCTCATCTCATCTGTCTTACCAAAAATCTTAACAAGCCTCTCCCATACTTCATTTGGTGATGTTAATCCATCAAGATGGAAAAGGAGGTCTCTGGATATGCTTAGACACAGGAGACCATAGGCCTCATCCCTCCTGTTGTGCCATTTAAATTTATATGTAGCTACATTGGTATTTTCTTTTGTTTCCATATTCACTCTATAGAGGCCTTTTTCTCTCAACAGTATCTCCATCTCTGCTTTCCATTCAAAGAATTTAAATGGAGTCAAGATGATCTTCTGAGATTGATCCATAGCTCAGAAATTGTCCCTTCAGTCAGCAGAATGCTCCCAATCAATGATGTCAAACCTGTAATAACAAATTGGAAGGAGAGAAATCGATCTACAAAGGCTCTGATACCATGTGGAAATTGAACCCATGTGTTAGAACAATTACGCTCACAAAAATTGCCAATTACACACAAAGGAGACTGAATATGGAGCAGAACACTAATCTGTATTGAATAAGTGTACAATAGCCAACCCTGTGAAGTCATAGGCTGCCACAATAAATAATTACATGAGAGATTCAAATGCATAAGGATGCCATTCGAATTTGGTCAAAAGCAGGCTTACTAAATCTAAGAAAATCCCCCATAGGTGCATAAAGCAGTTTCCAAATCTGTCTAGGAGCTCACGAATTGGAAAAATAAATTAGGCAAGCTAATAGATGATGGAAGGACAACTCATACATTCTTTTCTTAGGAGAAAAGAGTGGAGTATGATGAGGACAAAAAACAAGTTAACTTCACCTAGTCAAACTTTCCCAATTGCCCTAAAACTCAGAAAAAGCAGGCAATAAAGCAGAAAGAGCAGACATGCGCTAGGAAGGCCAGGAATAAAGTAGATTTGATTCCAAGTGGTTTCCCAAGCACTCCATGACTCAAATTTATCAAGTTTGACCACTTTGGATGTGTGGAGGACAACTTGCATAAGGTGGAATATGGAAACTAGGAAAATGAGACAAAATTGGATTAATTAATGTCTAAGGTAGCTAACTATGGGTTAATTATTCTAACATTTAGACTCTCTAAAATTGAAAGCATCATCGAGCATTTACTTTCTCGGGCTCGCCACAAATCCACGATATCGTACCATAACTGTGTCCCTAGACACCACCCCACAGAAAATAGTTTGGTAGCATTCCCCCTTTGAGTCACCTTTGTTCAGAGTACTCAGCAATATGTCTTCCTTGGATCCCATCAATATCAAAAGCATATACCTCCTCCAAGTATTTCCCATTTGCAGTGACATTCCCAGTATTACAACTATGATCCCATTCCCATGAGTCAAGTTTCATTTGTTTCCTGGTCCTCCCTATCGTCATACTCTGAACAAAGGAAGTTTGAGTCTACCATACTCCCCCTACCCCTGTTCAATTCTTTCCCTCCCCCTCCCCCTCCCCCATTCAATGGGTCAGTCCACAAATTGTCTCGCACCTTTCAGTTATCTCCCTCGCGCTCCTGGTCAAGGAAACATCATTGCCTTGACTAGGGGCAGGTCTCCCTCTGTTGATGACAACACATATATTCCAAAGGATAGACCTAGAGGTCCATGTATCCTAGTTTCATTAACCTTATTAATGAGTTCCTTGGACCACTTGAGAGGAGTCCTTAGTGCCTCTTGGGATGTTTTTTTCTCACGTGCTCGACTCCAACTACATCATCGCACTGTTGAGATTCATACGAGGTTTGGTTCGCACAGTACTTGGTCAAAGACCCCGGATGTCACCTGACTCTAGCAAATTGATGATTCTATTCAAGGGACCTAAACAGGTTATGCCCCTTGTGATTTCTGGGTTGCGTTGGAGACGGTGTTCAAAAGCCCCAGCAGTGCTTCGATATACCTTTATGATTGATGCAGCATACTTGTAACAAAGACTCTAACTCTCAATCAGCGAGTCCATACAGCTATGTACCGTTCCAGATCTAGCACACCGTTAGTCATGAAGATATAGCATTCCATGAGAATGCCATGGGTCCAATGTACCAGATCAGTATTGTATTCAGCCTCACATTGAGGCAACCATCATTGTATCATCAGTTGTATATGATCAGCTCTTGTATTTTAGAACATAGATCAAATTATTCTTTTGATATTTTCATGAGCATGGGGATGCCTGCCTCATCCATATACATGTCACACATTATTTGTATCTCACCCATTGATGGGAACCATATTAATACAAAAACCAAAAGCCACCATGCCCCAGCCCCCGTAAGAACCACCTCTCCGCAGCAAATCCTATGATGTCTGTCGGCCATACGGTGAGCTCCTGCCCTCACACATCAGGGGGAAATCAGTTAACCCTAAAAATCCCTCACTTAGCTCTCCATGACCTACGCCACCCAAGGACACCATTTCACAACCCTCCATTAGACCCCCACACCCTCAAAAAGGCTTAAGGATGAAGAAAAGGGCTTAAAAACCCCAAAAAAGAGCCTAAAATACTCTCCTAGGAGCTAAAGCCCCTAAAAAGGGTCTAAAACCCTAAAAGGAGCTAAAGTTAGGGCTGAAGGGGCTGAAAGCCCAAAAAGGGGCTAAAGCCCGGACCAAGGGCTTAAAACCCTAAAACCCCAAAAAAGCTATAAAAGGAGGGTGGGGGGTCACTCTCAAACACACACCTCTTTTGCATACTGTTATGCTGCCCATGGATGCCTTGAGACACCTTTGCCTCTCAAGCCACCCACATCCCTCTCTCCTCCATCCATTCTCCCCATTGAGCCATAGATCCTCATCCATTGTTGAGTGAGATAAGGAGGTGCTTCCTTCCAGCCAGGGCATGGTGGCCCATTCCACCCAAAGAGAAGGTATAGCTTGTTATTTTCTGTATTTGCTTAGTAATTTCTTTTCTTTCTAATCCATGGTTTATTTGCAGGTTTATTTCCTAACTTGTTTTGCAGGTATTTTGGTTTCTAACATGTTGTTTGCCAGTAGCTGGAGCTAAACCCTAACAGTGTTTGCAGAGGGGTTTCCATCCATTTCTCTTCTTTCTGTTTCTTTTATTTCTATCCGTCCATTTTTACTGCATTTTCCACACGTAGGAACCTACCATTCTGTCCTATAGACAGAAGGAAGCCATTCCTTCCCCTGTAGCAAGGAGAAATCCTTGCTACAAGGTGGGCATTTATTAACAGCCTCGTGACATTCTTTGAAGACTGAAGGCCAGAAATAGCCAGCACGGATGATTTTCTGGGATGTAGCCATCCTAGATAAATGACTGCCACATGCTCCAGAGTGGCAATCATTCAACACATGTTCATCTTCCTCATGGGTGAGGCATCACCAGAGAATAGAATCAATCCCACGTCTATACAAGGTATCATTTAGGATGAGGTAGTATTTTGAGTGTTGACGGATACGACGACGATCATCGCGGGATAGATTTGGCTGAAATCTTTGTGTTTGGAGATAAATAAGCAAATCTCCATACCATGGATCAGTAGTGCTTATTAGGAACAGGAATTCATCTGGAAATGAATCACTGGGCTCATATTCCATCGAAGCACAGGGAAGATCACACATGAGCTCGACAAAGACCAAGGATTTTTTTGATGTGGCTTTGGTAAATTCTAGATCAAACTCATGTAGTATTACTATCCATCGGGATTACTTTCCTTCGAGCACCTGACGAGTCAGGATGTAATACATAGGGTTCTAGTCTGCCAATACAGTGGTTGTGTGGAGCAAAATGTAGTGACGAAATTTTTGTATAGCAATTACCATGGCCAATGCTAACTTCTCCACGTGTGAATATTGGGTTTTGGAATCCATAAGATTCTTACTAGCATAGTAAATCATGTGCTCCTGACCATCGGGATTTTCCTGCACCAAAACCATAGCGATGCTAGTAGAGGAGGCAGCAATATATAAGAGAAAATCCTTTGAATAATCTGGGGGGTGAATCACGAGTGAATGAGTCAAAGCATGATTAATATTATCAAAGGATCGTTGGGCCTGGCCATCCCAAAACAACGGAGTGTCCTTTTTAAGGAGACACATATAACCATGTGTTTTCTCTACAAAATTACACATGAAATGATGGAGGAAGTTTTCCTTCCCTTGCAAACTTTGGAGTTCAAGAAGATTGGTTGGGGTTGGTAGAGCTAAAATGGCAGAAATTTTCAAAGGGTCTATCCGGATGCCAGCCTTAGAGACCACAAAACCAAGCAGGCATCCTGTCTCAACGCAAAAAACACATTTATGCAGATTGAGTCATATATTATAAAGACGAAATCTTAGGAAAATGTCTCTAAGATGACCAGGGTGGTCTTCCCGTTGCTATGAATGAGCAGGGAGGTCGTCAAGGTACGGTTCAACAATATGTTTTATATCATGAAATGCATAGGACATAGCACGCTGGAAAGTGGCTCCAGCATTTTTTAAGCCAAACGGTAACTTCCTATATGCAAAGGTTCCCAATGGGAAAATGAATGTCATCTTGTGCTGATCGGTGGGTAATATCTCAATCTAAATATAGCCAGAAAATCCATCCATGAATGAGAAGATGACACTTCCAGCACAGTTGTTGATAATTTGATCGATGTGTGGAGTAGGAAAGTTGTCTTTGGGACAAGCTTTATTCAAGTCTCTAAAATCAATACAGACTCTAATGGTGCCCTACTTTTTATTGACAGAGACAACATTCGATACCCATTCCGTCAGGGGTACGGGATAAATAAACCCAACTTTGAGAAGTTTCTCTATTTCAGCTTTAACAGTTGCAGCCTTCCGTGGATGGACTTGCCTTAGTTTTTTCCTAATAGGTTTAGCCGTGGGATAGGTTTTAATTTTATGGACCACAATGGATGGGTCTATCCCTGGAATTTATTCATAAGACCAGGCAAAAATATCACGGAATTCTTTGAAAAGTGCCTTGTATGCTTCAAATTCATCTTGCGAGCAGTTCTGCCCAACATGAACATGCTCGATGGTACCAGGCTTGGCTGATATGTCAATCGGATTTGCATGAGTAATGCTACAAATATTTCCTTCAGAATCTATGTCTTGCAACAATATAGGACTTTGAGGTACATTGACAATATCAGTGGAAAACAATGATGCATAGTCATGGTCTACCGAACTGGTATTGGGGAGGAGAAAGGATCTATGATGGTAATCCTCCTAGATAGGCTCATTCATATTCATGATCTCCATAATGGACTCATCAGAAGGAAAAGTCTCAGAGAGATAATCCATAATAAGAAGAGATGGTTCTAACCAGTAGGGTAGGTGGTAAGGGTCTGCAGTCACCGGATGAAGGTCATCGGTGTGATCATTGAAAAGGGTTTGAATGATGTTGTACATTTCTTCATGCGAACTCAACGAGGTGGACTCAACAATTTGTTTGCCCTTGGGCTCACAATCAAATGACGTAATCATATTTATTGTCGCTGTGTTTGTGTTAGGAGGAGTGGATGGAAAAATCCCCATAAGGGATAAATCCTTCACGATGCCTACCCCAATCGACTGGTAAGGAGGAGGGGACTAGCCTAACATAGGGATGTTATTAGATGTAGAGATAGTAACATCCGGTGTACAGAAATCAAGCTAGTCAATGGTGACAATTCTCCCTAGATGTGGAAATTGGATAGTGCAAAATACCATCGAAGCGACAGTAGTCATGGCATAAAACCAATTTCTTCCTAGAAGGAGGTTGTAATCTAACGAGGCGTCTACTACCTCTACCTAAATAGAAATAGTTTTTCCCCCAAGATCGACTGTAAGGGATGATATGAGACCATGGGGCTGGAAACCTCATCCATCAAAGGCTTTCAGAGTCGTAGGTGATGTTACAAGCTCAGGAGAACCGAGAGCTTTCCAACCAGACAGGGACAAAACTGAATTTGAAGATCCTTCATCTAGAACAGTTCTTAAGACCTTCTTTCAAACTACTTTCATGATGATTTGGAAAGCAAGTTTGTGAAGTAGTCTAGACTTATAGTTCTTGAAATTGAAATGAATCAACTTAGTATTGTCTGGGTCTAAATCTCCTAACGCAGTTAACAAGTTTTTGTGTTGTGTAGGACAACTTTGGAGCACTTCCAAGGTAGACATTGCACATGGTGCCTGAGCGAGATCTTCAACTACGTTATAAAATTGAGCAGCTCGGGCATTAGGGTTAAAAACAACCTTCCTAAGAGTACTCTTGGGTGGATGCAAAACCATGTCGAGAGTAGGCTTCTCGATGGTTAGGGGGTAGTAGACGAGGAGTCAGGAGAACTAATGGAGGGAGCTTTCTCTGAAGAAGAATTATCTTCTTTCTTATCTGCGGGTTTGTCATAATTCTAACTTTGAGTTTGCAAACTAATGGTATCCGAGGACATCATACGAATTTCCTCTGACGAACTAGAGTTTCCCTGATTAGACATGCGGTCTATCAGTTGTTGTTGAGAGGGAAAAGGATCCGTGAGAACTGTGGGTGCGGGATTTGTTTTCAAAAATTGGGTGATTTCATCCCGGTGGGGACACTCTTTTATGAAATGGTCACCTCCGCATAACATACATGGATATTTTTCTTTTGTTTTACCTTTGTCGTTATCATTGTTGGTTGGTTTTGGATTCTCCTGTTGGTTTCTAGGTTTTTTATTCTTACTTTTACCCTTCTTTTTATTATTGTTGGAGGTTTGAATACTCTGAATATAATTAACCTCAGCGGAAACCTTGGGAGTTGAAGGAGTAGGGGTGGCAATCTAGGGTTGCTTGGTAGGTTTTTCTGCTGACAGGGACTGGATTGAACCAACAATCCCATCAACATGGACTTCTGCTGGTTGATTTGCAGGATCGGTGCTTGGGCAAGGAGCTTGAGGAATCAAGTCATACAAATTTCCGGACTGGGAATAGACCAAGTCTAGATACTAGGCTCGACTAATGGCTTTCTCGTCAGTAACGGTACCGCCCATAGCCACATCTCGGGAAATTGGAGGCAACAAAGATTTGGTAAACCAATCAGCTAATAACTAATCCAGAATAGGAGTCGTAATAAGTCTTCTCCACCTTCTCCACTCATGGATATGATAGGATATGTGGGTAGAGGTGTTCTGTCGCAAAGAATTTAAGAGATCATTACCTGTTTCATAATCAATAGGAACCTGAAAGTGTGTAAGAAAAATAGTAACGAATGTTGCAGAAGTTCAATGTACCATTTCACGGCTGTACCGGTCAAAGTTCACTGAAAGAGTCTTAAACAAACTGAATCATCCATAAGGGAGTTTGAATAACACCACAGATGGAATGTCATGACATGGTTTTTTGGATCGTCTCCCTGCTTCCAATCTAACATTGGAATGTCCGATGGTAACTTTACCGGAATGGGAGGCCATGAGGGGTTATGTTGAATGGGGTCATTAATCAACTTGGACAAATCAGGCAAGTCCAAAGTTTCTAGGAAAGGTAACTAATGATTAGGTTTCACATACTGGTAATATTGATATGGCATATATGTACCAATAGGACCATAAGTAGACTGATATATAGGTTGTTGTGAGGAAGAACTATCAAAAAATCCACCTGCGAGGGGTTGATTTCTGGGATCACGACCGTTAGGACCACCATGGCCTCTGGGAGGAGGACCACCGGGGCCTTTGGGACCACCAAGACCACCGAGACCACTAGAAGGTGGACCATCAGACCCTCCAGGACCTCTAGGAGGTAAACCTCTAGAGCCTCTGAAACCACTAGGATGAGGGCCACCATACCCTCCAGGGACATTGAGAGGAAATCCACCAGGCCCCCTAGGACCACCAGGACCATTAGGACCATAAGGAGGAAAGCCACCAGGCCCTCCAGGACCATTGGTCCCCCCAGGGGGAGGACCTCCATAAGGTGTTCCTCTGGCACCTCCCGCAGTATGTATAGGTATCCCCCCCATTATTGGCATGTAGGACCAGTTAGGTTGCCCCCATGGTGTGAAAGCATTACTAGGATATGGAATTCCAACATAATGCATTCCTATAGGGTTGGATGGGTAATTAATGTTTCCTACAGATATTGGGTTTGCAGTATAGCCATAACCCCATGAGGTTTGATTGGTTACAGGTTGTTCCCCCAATGGCTGGCCTGAACTAGATGGGGGGTTAACCACATTCGTGTGGGTGGGAGGGACATAAACTATATATTTCTCTATACTAGAGGTCTGTCCTTGACTAGGTGCAACTCCGGTGCCATATAATGTAGGTTGTGCCGGGGGTTGCCCCCCGACACTAGAAGGTGATGATGAAATAGGAATTGAAGGTTGAGCCCCAGGTGCAGAAGACCTTGGAGGATTGGGAACAGACATAATATGGGAGGTGGTGGGGTTGGTAGTTTGACCTAGGTTGTTTGGAGTCACTGTGCGATCTAGAATTAGTTCAATGGGTCTCATGAAAGCAACAAGTGAGTGATATCCCACAAGAACAGCTACGGAACGTGATGGTGGTGTGCCCAATATGTCATCTATTTTCTTTTCAATCTCTTGTGCATGGATAATGGTTGATTGGTATTGTCTACGTTATTCTTCATCTGGTGAAACTTCTCCAGAAAAGTTTAAATGGGTGCCAAATGAGGCAATGGCCTCTCCTATAGAGGTATCCCAAAATGGAGCATTGGGACCATAATTCGGATGGGTAGTATCATCAACATGACCTTATGTGGGAGAATGGAATGAAGTATTACCTTGAGAAGGTTGTTGGACCAAGGGAGGCGAGCGTGAAGGATATGGTCCTCCGCTTTCTGCAACCACATCATCTCCCACTTGGGAGGTGGTAGCAGCTCCTTGGTTGATAGCTTCCATTGGATTTTCCCCTGAAACATGAATAAAATCGGGTGGCAAGCCCCATACTCTTCTAGATTGTCTTAGCTCAGCCAGTTTGTACGGTTCCTATCTAACTTAGGGTCTCAAAAACTAGAAAACACACCAAAAATTTCCCTACTCCAGCTATAGGTCAAACAAGCAAACTTAAATGGTAGGAGGAGTTCAGATAGTCAGGTCTCTCACCAGGATTATCAAGAAGGTGCCACTCATGATATACCTCAAGGGTACATGCGTAGTAATCTCCCCAAATGTTGTTTTTGGTGTATGGCTCCAAGAAAGACATCCAAAGGGATTTTCTCAGATGGATAAGGTATCCTAGTGGGGTCTCCCGATATACGCAAGGTACATGGGAGCTCAAATCGGTAGTAAGGTTGTCTAATGCATAACCGTACACAAGGGGCCTTCCGATATACAATAAAGTACATGAAGTACCTTTCTATATACCTCAAGGGCACGTGAAAGGCCATTGGATATACCAAAGGTATGTGGAAGAACCACATGAATCCCGGGATGTAATGCGGATGAATAACGACAGCTCCTACACTTAACGACGCCCGAACACGTCTCTAACCTATCACTCAAATTGCTATGTAAATTTTAACCTATAACTACCGTTAATTTTAAAGTGGACAGTTAGGTGAATGCATGGAATTTTAACAGAAAAAGTAAAACCATGCAGTATGCATATGCAAATATCTCACTTTATCATTCGTGGTATGCCTACCTATGGGAGGGAAAGAGAGTTTTTTATTTTGTTTCAAAACCAAAAATTTCCAAACAACAATCTTGAACAAATCAAAATCAAATACAAACAATACTTCCCAAACTCATTTCTCTTTTCTGAAAGCAATAAAAAGGGGAAGAGTCTCTTTTCCTAAAAGAAAAACAAAAAGCACACTACATGCATATGCACTCAATTTTTCAATTTTTCTCAAAGCATAGATAAATCTAACTTAAAAATACAATATTTTTTATTTTGATGAGATAGTACTAATGCAAAAGAGACAAAAGAACATAGAGAACCTGAAAGCTTGTGAGGCCAATCAGAGATCCAAAGTCTTATGCTCAATGATGATAATGACCTAATCTCAGTCAAAAAATTTCTTTTTAAAGAAGCAAAAAGAAGTCCTCTATGAAAACAAAAAATGAAATCAAGATGTTAATCAAATGTTTTTCTTTCAATCTATATAACATAAATTAAAAGAGATCTCACTACAACCTAAGCTTTTCAAAAAAGAAATCCTTTCACAATCACAACCAACAAGCCCAGAAGAAAATGAATTAACAACAAGCCTAGTCTAGCTTTCGAATTCTTCAATCAAACCAATCTTTTACCATAGAATTTAAAACCATGAGCATTCTGACTCTAACACACAAGCCTGACAGTGCAGGGCTGAAAGCAAACAAATTCAAATTTTACAAAAAAACATGAGAAAAGGTGGTCTTGGAACAAGGCCTACCTGGCACCGCGCTACAGGGGTCTTGACAGAGCAGTTCTGGACCAGCACCGCTTCTGGATAACAGGACTCAGGAGGTGGCACTGCGTGCTGCTAACAAGGTTCAGGCGATGGCACCGCTTCTCGCCAACAGCATATGAGTGGTTCCTTGTATAGATCCAAAACACAAAGGAGAACGACATATCAAGTTAGAAAAATATCAAATCAAGGCAAAAATTGATGGATTGACAGTAGAAAAGAGCATAAAAAGTTGAAATAATTCAGATCTGAACAGATCTGAAAGTTTCAAACCAAAATTCACTGAGTCATATGGTAGATCTGACTTAAGAGAGTTGAAGATGGAGCCTAGATTTGGACAAGAGTTCAAGAACTAAGGAAGATTAGATCAACTGATATATGTACTAATTCCCCAGCAGAGTCGCCAGATTTGTAACTAGGAATATTTCACCTTCTGTGGACAAAAGTTATTCCTCTGCTCTGAATGGTTCAGATCTGGAACAAATGAGTGAACGACAAAGGATGAAGACCTTCCCTGGATGTCGTAGACACCTGGAATGTTGCTTCGATAGTGAGCCTATGTACCTACAAACATATCAAACATGCAAACACATCAAAGCTACCAGAACATCATCTACTTATCCATGTTAGTGACTAAGGAATCTAACGACATGTACATGTGAAATCAAAACAACAGTAATGTGGGAAGGAAATCAGCTTTGCATTAAAGATGTATGGAGAAGCTTACAACCATTGCCTTAGTGTTGATAGGCATCTCCATGAAATAAACACTTCATCCCCATAAGCTCCAACTTTGCTCTCTATGCTCTCCAATGACTTGGACTAGGTAGTCAATCCAACAGCATAACAATACCTCTATAGTTCCCCCCCTCAACTATGGACATGAGCTTGTATTTATAAGGCTCAATGGATAGGGATAGTTGAGAGATTTGTGGATGAGGTGGTTCCAAGATCCATTGATGGGGGATCTCGAGCTCAACTGACCCACAATGATAGGGATAAGGGAGGAAACGAGGCTCGTGATCTAGAAGACTCAAGAAACTTCTCTTTTTCCCATTTTACATAGGGTACCGCTTTTCTTCTCTTATGACACAGCAGTTTATATGAGAAACACTTATGGACCAAAGACCATAGGCAGTGGCACTGCTTATGGAAAACAAGATATAGGTGGTGCAAGCAAGGTACCGCTCATGGGTCACAAGGAAAGCGCGATGCTGATTTTTTTCATGTAGAATTGACAAATAGAGTAGGTTTCCACTCCAAGTGTTGGGATTAAGGGTAAACATTAGAGTTAAGGGTCTTATCACATGGTGGTGACAGGATTTGGGTATAACAACTCCTTGTGCAATATCCACGTTAGAAGTGCTTTAGACTTTTCCTCCGTAGAGGAAAGCCTTGTTGTCTGCTCTTGGGGTTAGTGATGATAGCTCTTCTTCCATGATCAAATTTGAAACCATCGGAGTACAACCTTGCTTGCCTTACTATGTGTCTTTTTTTATTCATGTAGCATGTCTTAACAACACCATCATGTGTACTGTCATTGATGAAAGCATTGCTGCTTCCATGATGTCTTGTCTTATTGGAAGGGTTTGGGTTCTCCCATGTTGTCTCAATCTGCCACTATGTTGATAGCTTTCGATGGTAGATCATTTCGGCCGCACTAGATTATTCCTTCTCTAGAGGTCCAATTAGGAGGGAAGACCATCACAATTGAGGTTTAGGTGGTTGATGCGCCCCTTGACTACAATATTTTACTGGGTAGGAATTGGATGTATAGTATGCAAGTCGTAGCTTCCTCCCTCTTTCAAGTGATATGCTTTCTGTTTAATGGGAAGATTGTTACGATTGATCAAAATTCATTCCATAATCCGAGTGTCAATGCATCATCGACAGCTTCTATTCTGATTATCGATCATTCTCAACCGGCAACTAGGAGTGTGGCCATAGGTATGTATCCTTCTATTATGGGAACCTTTAGCTTTCCTGCGCTCGTTCCTATGATTGGGTCTAGTTTTGGTGGGGCTTCATCCTCATCGAATTCGGTGTCTTTTCACACTACCCATATGGAATATCCTTGGATTCTTCCTTCATCGAGTACTTCAATTATGCCTATCGAGACAGACGTGTCATAGCCTGCAACAATGGTGGCGTATCAAGCAAATCTTGATCAGGTTGCAGACCCCAGTCCTTCATCTTCGCAGACAGAGGAGGAGGACCTGTATGTGCTTCCTGCATGGGTAGTAGAGTCATATCACTCACATGATTTCCTCAATGATGTTTTTCCATTGGATGAAGTTATTCTTGAGGCCATGTCTGGGGTTGAGAAACCTTGGGAAGAGTTGCATCATCGATCATATTTTCTTCCTAAGCTTGATCGTATAAAGTGTGATGAATTTAGGGAGATTCTTAATGAGAATATTAGTATCCCCATGGTTCCATTAAGCTCTCTTGGTCAGATGGTTGATGGAAACATGGCTAATTTATCACCAACAATTCCTATCAATATTTGTCATGATCCTGGAAAGGTTGAGAATGTCTACATTGGGGCAGGTTGTTCCCCCGATGAGATCAAGGAGTTTACCGAGCCGTTTAAAGAGTTTCACTACATTTTCACTTGGTCATACGAAGAAATGTCGGGTATAGACCCTCGTATTATCGAACATGAGATCAAAATGTATCCGGATGCAAAACCAGTTCGACAACGTTTGCATGCAGTGAATCCTAGAAAAGCACCCGCCATTAAAGCTGAGATAGAAAAACTACTTAAAGCTAGTTTTATCTATCTCGTTCCCTTGATGGAGTGGGTTTCAAATCTCGTTACGGTGGATAAGAAGCAGGGAGCGATCCGCATATGCACTGATTTTCATGACTTAAATCGCACCTATTCTAAGGATAATTTCCCCACACCATTTATTGATCAGATTTTGGATGAGTGTGCGGGAAGTGAGGTATTTTCCTTTGTGGACGGTTTTTCTGGATATAATCAGATTCAGATTAAGCCTAAGGTTCAACACAAGACAACATTTATTTGTCCTTGGGGTACTTTTGCATATCGAAAGATGCCCTTCGGCCTTAAAAACGTCAGATCCACATTTCAACAGGCCATGACATTAATATTTCACGATCTTAAAACGATTATCGAAGTATATTTGGATGATCTCGCTGCTCACTCTCGTTTGAGACTGCATCATACATATCATTTCAGATTAGTGTTTGAAAGATGTCGTCATTATCAAGTTCGTTTAAATCCTTATAAGGGCATCTTTTGCGTGATTGTTGGTCGTTTACTAGGATTCATCGTATTCAAGGAGTGTATAAGAGTCGATCCCTTAAAGGTTGAGAAAATACTCCAATTGTCTCCCCTGCATAATATTAGACACCTTCAATGTTTACAAGGCATGGCAAACTTCTTGCATAGATTCGTGGTTAATTTTTCCAACTTGACTAAAGGCTTTATGCATCTTTCGATGCACTTAAGTGAGCCTTAGCAATGGCCCCCATGCTTAGTCCACTAGACTATAGTCGTGATTTCTTGATTTATGTGGCCATGTCTATGGAGATGGTTGGTATGGTTTTCATTCGGGAGGATGAGGAGCTCCATGAGCATGTCATATATTATTTGAGTCGAAACCTTATAGATGTGAAAATTCCCTATTTCCATGTGGAGAAGCTAGCCTTGGCCAGCGTGCATGCAGTTCAGTGTTTGAGACATTACAATCTCCTTCGCCAAACCTTGGTCATAGTGCATATCAATCCATTTCAGTTCGTCCTCACTAAAAGGATGATTGGGAAAAAATACAATAAATGGATTGTCATTTTGCAAGAGTTTGGTCTCGAATTCGTTTCGGTAAAATCGAAGAAATTGTTAATCTTTGCGTAGCTTATATCCAATTTTCCAAGTTTGGAGGAGGAGGTGGTTTATGAGGATTCTTTTTTCGATGAGCATATTTTCCTCATCTCAACTATGGACCCTTGGTATGGGGATATCATCGTGTGTTTTCAAACATTGAAGGTCCCTATTACAGCTGATTTTACCACACATGGTGGATCACACCTATATGGCCTTCCCTGTCCCTCTGCAGACTCTTTAGACCCCATGGACCATTTTTGTACCTTTGATGTTTCCAAGATCATCCCTAAAAACATGCAATAATTTCCATACACGAATTTTAATCCCTTTCTCGCGTATATATGCGGATTTGATCCTTAAACTCGCGTACATCAGGATCTGTGCAAAAGGCCAAATTATTTTGGAGTTTTCCTTGATGTGGATCCGAAACACTTGTCTCTTGGCCTTCCATATGCCTTGAGATTGTTCAGATTCGACCTTTTATTACCCCATTAAAGAGCTATATAAGAAACCCTTTGGATACACTGAAGGAGAGGAATTGAAGAGCAAGAAAACTATAGTCCATTGTTGTCAGAGCTTATACTTGAGTCCGCATCCCTTTGTCCCTTGGAGCACTTTGTGTTCTTCCCAAGCTTGCCTTTTGCTTGTGAGATTTCTATCGAGAGATGGAGGATTGAAGTGATGGAGGCCCAAGTGGGGGACTCAGTTTCTCCAATTCGTAGACGTACCGACAAAGGTTGTCACTATTGTAGTCTTTGTTTTATATCAATAGAAATATCTTTTACTGTCCAATAATGTGCATTTAAATGAGTATTTGATCCATGGATGCTTTTAAATTCTTATATGTTATTTATTATATATGCTAGAGTAGGTCTAATACAATTATAGATACCATGCTTGTCTTGTTTGTTGAATGTTGACGAAGCAAATTGCTAATACAAGCGAGAGTGGAAAAGCTCAACGGGGATCTACATCAACTGTCTGGAATAAGGTACGAATCGAGATCCTTTAGTATTAGATGTTTGGTTTCTCTTGCATATAGGGAAGGATTGATTTCTGGAGTTAATCTGTCTATTGTGGTACCCCAAGCCATAGGAATTTCTCTCCGTAAAAAAATTGGCAACTCCGCTAGTGACGTTCCTTGTTTTTATTTGGGGTTTAGGGGCACAATGTGCTTGATATTCTTGACTTAATCTTTGTTTCTCCTTGTTTCTATGTTGCATTTTATAGTATGTTCATCCATTGACACTCCCCTTTATTGGTTTGAACCTTGGCCTTCTTTTTACCACTGTCTTCTCTGTATACGCAGGTTTTTGGCCAAAAGTCGCGTACATACGCGGATTTTTGGCCAAAATTCACGTATACACGCAGGTTTTTGGCCAAAATCCACGTATACATGCAATTTTTTGGAAAAAAGTCGTGTATATACGTAGTTGTTCTTTAAACAGACGCATACATCCTCCCTTTTGGTGAATTTGATGTAGTGGGAAGTTCTTGGGTGGGTTGTGAGTGTGGTTGGGTCTTCTTTGGGTCTGATGTTGTCTATTGGATGCTTCTTTTGTGACCAGAGACCGTCTTTTCATTGATTTTTCTTTGAAAGTAGTTTTAGTCATTTATCCTTTTTGTTTTTCCATTAGTGCATTACTCTTTTTTGTCTTGGTGTCTTGCTGGGCTTGTGTTTTATACTTGCTGTAGAGACTGAGAGTTTTAGATGACTTTTATTGCATTTTTCATTCCTTTATATTGAAAAATACAAGGTAGTTGCATTTTTTGCATATGGATTTGAGGAGGTACTTGCATTGGATTACTTGGACGAGAGTTTTATTTAGGATTTCATATGGGAAGGATTGCATTGGCATTCGGAAATGAATATATATTTATGCATCTCATGTAGTGGCATACCCTATTTTTCATTTGACAAAGATTGCACTTAGCATTATTTATTATGGTGTGCATATTTACTTCACTGCTGAGTCACAACTTCATTAGTTGCACGATCATTTCCCTTTGAGTAATTACAGCTATTAAAATCAACGAATAATGAAATCAATTACACTCTTTTCTTTTATAGGGTGCACAAACAAGATTAGGTTTTAGGGTCTTGGAATACTTCATTGTGAGTAAATTCTCCAAGACCACTAAACAACAACATGTATGTGTCTGTCTGGGTGAGAGTGTGAAATTCCTTGGTATAATTAGTGTTTCTCGGGATTGTCCTCTTACAAGGGAGTTAAGCACGAGGCAGTGTGAGCGGTTATTGATTGGGATGACCCCTAGACATAACTGAGTAGCACTGGAGATATTTCCAGGATTGTATACATATCTGGGGGCTCTTTTGAGAGTTTTGGGCTTTTCTACCCTACCCATACGGTCAATCCCACCTGCGACTGTCTGCCTGAGAATTGATTATATTGAGGTGACCTTAGTTTCCTTACCTAGTTTATCGAGGGGGTACTTCACAGATGTTATTCTATAGGTGTCTCGGCTAGGTTGGGGTCGGACAGCATAGTCGCTATATGTGTTGAGGCTAAGGGCCACTATAATTGGTTATGTACCTCTGCTTGTAGTGTATGGGAGTTTCGAGCCTCTCCTAGGCGAGACATACCTGCTACATTTGGGAGCTCACATATCCTCCCCTTGGTTTGCTTGTATTTTGGCTGTAGATTTTCTTAGGAGTGTGCTCTTTGTGCGCTAGTTGGCCTTTGGGATCGTGGTTGCTTGAGTATATTTAGGCTCTCTTGAGTTTGGGTCCTTTTATTTTCGGCATGCCTACTAGCTTATCACCCATCCTTGGTCCTAGTGCGGACCCTGGTGTCATACTTGGGGGCATCACAGCCCCTTACCCTGCTCATAGATTTGGGAGTGGTCACATTCTGCCCTCTACTCCATTTGTGGAGGATGTTGACTCCCTTCTCTTGGTCTTTAAACCGATGGTCACCCTCACGGGGGGTGCTAGTGGATGTGTGAGCGTTGGGTCTACACCTTACTTTCCGTTTTTATGTCCCATCATTCACTATGTTGTTTCCTTTGGGTTCAGTTGTCATGATCATTCATCCCTTTATCCTATAGTTTGGATTCTTTATTGACTACTTTGGGTTGTTTTTGACTAATATGGTTGTCATATAGGGTCTATTTTTTGTACACCCTCTCCAAGATTTCGACCCGTTCGTGCCTATCATAGGTATTATGTCTTAACTGGCATATAGGTTAGGATATCACATGTGCTTGCACTTATGCATTTCCTTATGACCGTTCTATTTCAAACTTAGGTATGACCCCATTCCATGGTGTCACAGAACCTTCATGTTGTTGTTAGAAGTGGTACTATGTGAATGGTAGAGCTTTCCTATACATGGGTGTCCTAGTTAGCTCCCTTTTGCATTTGGTACACATGCTGTGAGTCCTCTCTTAGGTCCAGGAGTCCCTTTTAGTCCCACCATGACTTTTAGCAAGAGCCTCATACTCCTCTTGACCTTTATGCTGGTCATTTCCCCGGGACTCCCTTGTATATGTCAAGTTGTAATTGCATTATCATGAGTTTTGCTTGCCTTATTGAGCCTTATACTGGCTTCCCTGACTTTTATTATCAGCCATATAGCCCGAGCTTGTCTCATGTCTAGCCACATAGAGCCATTTTGTATATCCTTTGCAGCTTGATTCCCTATTTTTCCAAGGAGGGGACTTTCCCCCGAGTGTCGCTATCCTACATGTGTGTCCTTGCATTGAGCATAGGTATGTTCCGCTGCTTGGAACTAGTTTGTGTGTCCATTGACACTCATCTCCTCCTAGTCTGTAACTATAAAGTGATTTTATTCTTTTTCAAGCTTTTCAAATATTTGAAAAAGTCCAAAAAAAATCAAAAAACCAAAAAGCCGAACAAGAAAATATGTTATCTTTGGCAGCAGTTGAGTTGTGTTGCCTTTGAACATAGCACTGTATATCACATCCATTGGATGGGTTAGTAGTTTGACTTTAGGAGCTGTACTCATTTTTTCTGAGTTTATCTCCACCGACTGGTTAAGCTTCCAGTCCCTATGGAGCCTCTATCGATGCCTCCTGTGTCACAGAGATGTCCCAGTTTTTTATATTGAGTCTATGCTGCCTACATTTAGTCACCATTCGCCTTTATGATCTTGTTCAAAGGAAGTTGAAACCTGAGTCGGCCATTCCTCAGTTATCTTAACTTTGCATGTTGGCCATTCCCGGTACAGTTATTGGTTCGTGCACATTATGATCGAGTCCTTCCACATTATACAGCTTTGTTGAGTACCTCGTGTTGGATGATGGGGCATGCCTTAATTCCCTCCTTCCAATGGATTTCATCCCATCGAATTCAGATCATTTATTCTGGGATAGGAATCTAGAGTCATTTTTTAGTGCCTTGAGACTTGCACTCATCGGTGGTAGGTTCTCTCGCCATCGACAGTTTTTTGGGAATACATCAATGTCCCCTGATCGATGGATTCTCTCAAGTGTTCGAACTCAACACATTTATTCACACTTGTTAGTTTGCACTCTAGTACCTTGATTCCCATTTTCATTATCAGTGGGTGATCTCACCTCTGTTAACGGTATACATCAATGACCAGTAATCAGATGATGGACTACTATGTTCGACCTCGACACCTCTATTCACATAGTAGGACATGTACTCGTAGCGGTTTGTGTAGAAGACCTTCCAAACTGGTGGCATCTCATATATGCTACCTCCTTGATCGTGCCAGTGTTCATGAGATTTCAACTCTCGTGACCTGATTCCAGTATATGTCAGATATTTCCATCCATTATGGAGATCTTGATCTGTTATATATCTTCAGCCTACATGGATATCATGATCCGATGTATATCTTCATCATGGAGATTTTGATCTATCTATATTGTACATGGCAATGACCACACATGTCATATTTTGTATCATGCCTATTCATGGCCATTGTACTCTTATGTATTCGGTACTGCTACATCTACTTGCAGTTATGTGCAGAGTTTTGATCATTGTATTGTATTAATTGGATGGTTGGTTCTTCCACTGGGTTCTTCATCACTCCACTTCTGGGATGGAATTATAATGTATTTCGGCCATCATATGACCCCTCTGACCTCACACATTAGGGGGCATCTGTTAAAGCTAATTTTACCACACATGGTGGATCACACCTATATGGCCTTCCCTGTCCCTCTACAGACTCTTTAGACCCCATGGACCATTTTTGTACCTTTTATGTTTCCAAGATCATCCCTAAAAACATGAAATAATTGCCATACACAACTTTTAATCCCTTTCTCGCATATATACATGGATTTGACCCTTAAACCCACGTACATCGGGATGTGTGCAACAGGCCAAATTATTTTGGAGTTTTCCTTGATGTGGATCCAACACACTTGTCGCTTGGCCTTCCATATGCCTTGAGATCGCTCGGATTCGACCTTCCATTACCCCATTGAAGAGCTATATAAGGAACTCTTTTGATACATTTAAGGAGAGGAATTGAAGAGCAAGAAAACTATAGTCCATTGTTGCCGGAGCTTATACTTGAGTTTGCATCCCTTTGTCCCTTGGAGCACTTTGTGTTCTTCCCAAGCTTGTCTTTTGCTTATGAGCTTGTTATCGAGAGATGGAGGATTGAAGTGGTGGAGGCCCAAGTGGGGGACTAAGTTTCTCCGATTCGCAAACGTGCTGACAGAGGTTGTCACTATTGTAATCTCTCTTTTATATCAATAGAATTATATTTTCCTGTCCAATAATGTGCATTTAAATGAGTATTTGATCCATGGATGATTTTAAATGCTTATATGCTATTGATTATATATGATAGAGTAGGTCTAACACAATTATAGATAGCATGCTTGTCTTGTTTGCTGAATGTTAAGGAAGGAAATTGCTAATACAAGCGAGAGTGGAAAAGCTCAATGGGGATCTACATCAACCGTCTGGAATAAGGTACCGTATCGAGATCCTTTAGTGTTAGACGTTTGGTTTCTCTTGCATATAGGGAAGGATTGATTTATGGAGTTAATCTATCTATTGTGGTACCCCAAGCCATAGGAATTTCTCTCCATAACATATTTGGCGACTCCGCTAGGGACGTTCCTTGTTTTTCTTTGGGGTTTGGGGGTACAATGTGCTTGATATTCTTGACTTGCTCTTTGTTTCTCCTTGTTTCTGTGTTGCATTTTATACTATGTTCATCCATTGACACTCCCCTTTATTGCTTTGAACCTTGGCCTGCTTTTTACCATTATCTTCTCTGTATACGCAGGTTTTTGGCCAAAAGTTGCGTACATACGCATATTTTTGGCAAAAATTCACGTATACATGCAGGTTTTTGGCCAAAATTCGCGTATACATCCAGCTTTTTGGCCAAAAGTAGCGTATATACACAGTTGTTCTTTAAACAGTCACGTACATCCTCCCTTTGGTGAGTTTGATGTTGTGGGAAGTTCTTGGGTGGGTTGTGAGTGTGGTTGGGTCTTCCTTGGGTCTGATGTTGTCTGTTGGATGCTTCTTTTGTGACCAGAGGCCGTCTTTTCATTGATTTTTCTTTGAAAGTAGTTTTATTCATTTATCCTTTTTATTTTTCCATTAGTGCATTACTCTTTTTTGTCTCGGTGTCTTGTTGGGCTTGTGTTTTATACTTGCTGCAGATACTGAGAGTTTTAGATGACTTTTATTGCATTTTTCATTCTTTTACATTGAAAAATACAAGGTAGTTGCATTTTTTGAATATGGATTAGAGGAGGTACTTGCATTGGATTGCTTGGATGAGAGTTTTATTTAGGCTTTCATATAGGAAGGATTGCATTGGCATTCGGAAAGGAATATATATTTATGCATCTCATGTTGTGGCATACCCTATTTTTCATTTGACAAAGATTGCACTTAGCATTATTTGTTATGGTGTGCATATTTAGTTCATTGCTGAGTCACAACTTCATTAGTTGCACGATCATTTCCCTTTGAGTAATTATAGCCATTAAAATCAAAGCATAATAAAATGAATTACACTCTTTTCTTTTATAGGGTGCACAAACAAGATTAGGTTTTAGGGTCTTGGAATAGCTCATTGTGAGTAAATTCTCCAAGACCACTAAACAACAACATGTGTGTGTCTGTCCAAGTGAGAGTGTGAAATTCCTTGGTATAATTACTGTTTCACGGGATCCTCCTCTTACAAGGGAGTTAAGCACGAGGCAGTGTGAGCGGTTATTGATTGGGATGACCCCTAGTCATAATTGAGTAGCACCAGAGATATTTCCAGGATTGTATTCATATCTGGGGGCTCTTTCGAGAGTTTCAGGCTTTGCTACCCTACCCATATGGTCAATCCCACCTGCGACTATCTGCCTGAGCATTGATTATATTGAGGTGACCTTAGTTGCCTTACCTAGGTTATCGAGGGGGTACCTCACAGAGGTTATTCTGCAGGTGTCTCAGCCAGGTTAGGGTCAGACAGCACAGTCTCTATATACATTGAAGCTGAGGGCCACTATAATTGATTACGTACCTCTGCTTGTAGTGTATGGGAGTTTCGAACCTCTCCTAGGCGAGACATACCTGCTACATTTGGAAGCTCACATATCCTCTCCTTGGTTTGCTTGTATTTTGGCTATATATTTTCTTAGGAGTGTGCTCTTTGTACGCTAGTTGGCCTTTGGGATTGTGATTACTTGAGTATATTTATTCTCTCTTGAGTTCTGGTCCTTTTATTTTCGGCATGTCTCGTATCCTATCACCCATCCTTGGTCCTAGTGCGGACCCTGGTGTCAGACTTGGGGGCATCACAACCCCTTACCCTACTCATAGATTTGGGAGTGGTCACATTCTTCCCTCTACTCCATTTGTGGAGGATGTTGACTCCCTTCTCTCGGTCTTTACACTGATGGTCACCCTCACGGGGGGTGGTAGTGGATGTGTGAACGTTAGGTCTACACCTTACTTTCCTTTTTTATGTCCCATCATTCACTGCGTTGTTTCCTTTGGGTTCAGTTGTCATGATCATTCATCCCTATATCCTATAGTTTGGATTATTTATTGACTATTTTGGGTTGTTTTGGACTAATATGGTTGTCATATAGGGTCCAGTTTTTGTACACTCTCTCTGAGGTTTCGACCCGTTCGTGCCTATCATAGGTATTATGTCTAAACTGGCATATAGGTTAGGATATCACATGTGCTTGCACTTATGCATTTCCTTATGACCATTCCATTTTAACCTTAGGTACGACCCCATTCCATGGTTTCACAGAACCTTCATGTTGTTGTTAGAAGTGGTACTATGTGAATGGTAGAGCTTTCCTATACATGGGTGTCCTAGTTAGCTCCCTTTCGCATTTGGTACCCATGCTGTGAGTCCTCTCTTAGGTCCGGGAGTCCCTTTTAGTCCCACCGTGACTTTGAGCAAGAGCCTCATACTCCTCTTGACCTTTATGCTGGCCATTTCCCTGGGACTCCCTTGTATCTGACAAGTTGTAATTGCATTATCATGAGTTTTGCTTGCCTTATTGAGCCTTATGTTGGCTTCCCTAACTTTGATTATCAACCATATAGCCTGAGCTTATCTCATGTCTAGCCACGTAGAGCCATTTTGTATATCATTTGCAGCTTGATTCCCTATTTTTATTGGGAGGGGACTTTCCCCCAAGTGTCGCTATCCTACACATGTGTCCTTGCATTGAGCATAGGTATGTTCTGCCACTTGGAGCTAGTTTGTTTGCCCCTTGACAGTCATCTCCTTATATTATGTAACTATAAATTGATTTTATTCTTTTTCAAGCTTTTCAAATATTTGAAAAAGTCCAAAAAAAATCAAAAAACCAAAAAGCTGGACAAGAAAAGATGTTATCTTTGGCAGCAGTCGAGTCGTGTCGCCTTCGAACAGAGCACTGTATATCACATCTGTTGGATGGGTTAGTAGTTTGACTTTAGGATCTGTACTCATTTATCTGATTTTATCTCCATTGACTGGTTAAGCTTCCAGTCCCTATGGAGCCTCTGTCGATGCCTCCTGTGTCACAGAGATGTCCCAGTTTTGTATATCGAGTCTATGCTACCTACATTCAGTCACCATTCACCTTTATGATCTTGTTCGAAGGAAGTTGAAACCTGAGTCAGCCATTCCTCAGTTATCTTGACTTTGCATGTTGGTCATTCCTAGTACAGTTACCGGTTCATGCACATTATGATCGAGTCCTTCCAAATTATACAGCTTTGCTGAGTACCTCATGTTGGATGATGGGGGATGCCTTAATTCCCTCCTTCCAGCAGATTTCATCCCATCGACTTCAGATCATTTATTCTAGGATAGGAATCTAGAGTCATTTTTTAGTGCCTTGAGACTTGCAGTCATTAGTGGCAGGTTCTCTCGTCATCGACAGTTTTTTGGGAATACATCAATGTCCCTTGATCTATGTTGCATAATGTTCTAGTATGCAGGTACGTCGGGTACGCGGACACAAGTATCCGATACGTATAAAAGCTTCTCCCAAATTTACTGGATACGTCAGGTTGGGAGCGGCAATAATATAATATATTAAAAAACATAAATTTATTAAATTATAACTTTAGTTTTTAAGTTTTTGCCTCTTTTAAATGTTAATTATAATGGTTAAAAAACAAATAATGTTCATTGTCCATTAAAATTATAATTATGTGTGACAGATTTATTTCTTAAATGATTCAACTTTTCAAGTGACAATGTTAAAAACAAAAAAACCACACAAATCATATTTATATTGATATTGGAAAATTGCCGAAAGTATTACACATTCCAAAATGCGAAATGGCCAAAATATATGATATATCAATAAAAGTATGAAGCTAAGATGATCATAAAGTATGATCTTCAGCTTCAAGGATGTCCATATAATCCTGATCCTCACTAGGTATTGGTCCTTCATCATCATCATCATCATCATTGCATACATCAATGGCATTTAAGGGTATGCCAACCAACCCTTCATCTGGTAAAGGATTGTCATCATCATTATCAATTTGGGCAGCATACTCAGCATTCACATCCCACCGTGTTGCAGGCCCTTCTAAATACTCAGGTTCTTTCCTTGAACAAAGCCGAAGACTACTGTGCACATAAACAAGTTTCTCTGTTGTCTTAGAGGTAAGCTTGTTCCTCTTAACAGAGTGGATGAAACTATAAGTGGACCAATTTATTTCTACATCCGAGGAACTAGAAACTTGAGATAACAAACGTGAGGCAAGGTTTCGAAGCTCTGGGACTTGGCCCCCGTACATTCTCCACCATCCAAGGGGTTTCTTCTGAGCATATTTCTTGATGTCCCTCTTTGCCTCTTGAGTAAATGTAGGGGATCTTAAGGTACCAAAATCAATAAACTGCTCACGTATCACACTTGCTTCATCTGGTGAATACATCTTACTTATGGATTCAAGAAATCCTTGCTTTACCTCTTCATCATCAATAGGAAGAACTCTATTTGGCCTTTCCATATACCACTTTGGATTAAGGGCATATGCAGCCATGTGAAGAGAGGTATTGAGTTTGTTCCATCTTTTCTCTATCAACTTGTGGATTTCATTGAAAAAATCCAAAGAGGGGTTTCTTTGATGAATAATGTACTTTACCTTGTCCACCATGGTATCAATACATTCATATATTTCCCCAAGGCTACGAGAATCTGAATCTGCATACCTAATCATCTCTACAATTGGAGATGTGAAAGATACAATATATCTACATTCTGCCCACCAAGCTTCATTAAGAAGCATTTCTTTTATCTTCTTTGCTCGAGGTGATTTAGACTCGGTCCATGCATTCCACTCTTGACAGACAACTGTGGCTTGTAAAGGTACATACATCTCAGCCATATGCTCAAGCAAAATAAAATATGTAGCATATCTTGTTTCTGCGGGTTTTAAAAATTTCTTCCTTGCATGCATCCTATAAATTGCCAAGGAAGAATGGTGGTTGCAAATGAACATTTGTGCATCTCGTGCATCTAATATGATTTTTGCAATCCATTGTATTTTTCCAACATCTTTTAGGACATTGTTAAGAGCATGCACACAACAAGGAGTCCAAAAGATATGCCTATATCGACTTTGGACTATCAATCCGGCTGCTCTACAAACAGGGGTTGCATATGTGATCACATGTACCACATTTGAAGGGCCAACCTCTTCAATTGCATCCTTTAACATTTCAAACATGAATGTAGCATCCTTGTATCTTCCACTGCAATCAATTGCTTTTAAAAAGTAAGGCCCTTCTGGTGATGTGACAATAACATTCAACAAAGGCCTTAACTAAATATATGTCCAACCATCCATGACAATCGAACAACCTAAATGAACCCAAGATTGCTTGAGGTCCTCCGTTAACATTTCATTCTTGTCACCCCACTATCTAACAATGAACCCCTCATTTTATTATAACCTGGGGGTGCATAGCCTGATCCTGCAGCATGGATTTTTTTCACCATTATTTTATATTGTGGTGAATGGATAGCATTAAATGGAATTCCATTTGCCATAAAAAAATCTGATATAGCATCATCTGCCTCATCCCTGTGTACCACATTGTACATTTTTAGAATGGATTCATTTACATCACTCTTTCCCTTAGCACTAGAACCCCCCCCTAGAGACTCAATTTCCTCATTGATTCAAGAATCATGGTTAGATGGGGATTTATCTTGATGCCTAGCTCTCTTACTAGGGGATGAAGAGCTACTATCAATGTTACAACTGTTGTTTCCCTTGCCTTTCATGTGAAGCTTGGTCATCTCCATCCTTTGATCAAGGATGCATGTGCATGCCTTCACTCCTATCCCAGGTATGGCTAAGAGATGATGCCATACTCTAGTGTAGCTACCCTTAAATACATGTCCGCACAAAATACATTCCCATTCCTCGCAACCCCCACTATTTTTTCTCTTGTTTTGAGTTATCTTCTTCACAAACTTCATTAAGGGTTTCTTGGAATTGTTGTTACCTTGAGTTTGAGTGGATTCTTCCTACTCTTGAGGCTGTGAGGGGCTCATGTTGTTCTCTTATGGGGGTCTCATGCTGTTGTCACCTTGTTGACTATCCTAGTCATTGTCCATTGTGTGTATAATTGAACTGGACATTAAAAATACAATCAATGACATTAGTAACTTTACCAATTGGCAATGAGTAGAACAAACTCTGTTTTAAATTTTTATGTATCCAATGTTCACAGGGAAAGTTTGACTTAAAAGTTAAAAATTTAAATAAGTTAAATTGTGTTTAGACTTTTAGTATTACTATTTAGTTTATTTACTAATCCATCAAAATATTCAACAGATCATTGATGATTGAATTACAAGTTTTTATTACCGAAATTGCAGTTTCGAGATGTTCTATGGTGGCCTAGTAATCCATCTACTGTGTCAAAATTATTGCAGAATTTCACTGTCAACATCAACAATTTTTCATCACCAAATTCCATCAAGTTATTGGCTGCAGATGGACAATTGCTACAGGAATGCACTGCTTCGGTTTATATTATATAACAGTAACTGTCCCAGGTTTATATTATATTATATTATATGCATTTCTAGGTCTGCATTTTTAGTAAAACTAAAAACTTAAAACTTAAAACAGAGCATAATAAAATCTAATTGAAAAACCTAGAATATTAAAATAATAAAATCTAATGTAAAAACGTGAAGTCTTGCATTAATAAAATTTAATTCTACCAGCATGCTTTTGAACTCTCACATGTATTATTTTTATTTTATGTTCTTTGGACTATATGGGCTTGTGCCAAATGAGTGCCTATGGCCTACTAACTTCATCAAGATACAGCACAAGTGTTATCAGAGCAAGTATGATTCTTGGCCTCTTGCCGTTCTATGGATGATAGTGAGAAAACACCATATCATAGAACATGATGTTATTAAGCCATTGTGTTGTTGAAAAAACGAAGCTCCTAAACTTATAAATATTAAAAATCTAATGCAAAAACTAAAAAGTTAAAAACAGAGATTATTAAATTGAAAAATCTAATGTAAAATGAAAATCTTAAAATCTAATGTAAAAACTTAAAAAGTTAAAAGTTAATGTCTCTACTACATTGCTATCATAGCCATAAATCGTGGACTCCATCTTTGAAGATTTTAAAAATAAAATCAATAAAATAGTCGAGTCAGATAGAGCATTTAAGAAGCTCCTCAAACCCCTTGTTGAAGCCAAAGCTGAAGCCAAAAATTCAGACTTCGATGAAGATAACGAAGATTAAAAGGTATCCAATGAAGATAAGGAAAACATGATCATGAGGTCGCTAAGCGAGGCTAGGGTAGACATGGAATGAACAATGGAGGAGGTTTCAGTGGCAAAGGACATTGAAGACCAAATTCCTACCAACAGTAGTGATAAAGTTAGAGTTGAGGAGTGCAAAATAATAAAAATGTTACTACAATAATAAAACAACAATATTTAAATATAGTATATACCTGTTCAGTGTTGATTTGTTGAATACTAAAGGATGGAGATTCGAGGAGGAACCGAACAGCAACAACAATGTCGTGACTCATTTGTGAAGGATGAAGATTCAAGAAGGAACCATTGAAGTTGAGTCGCAAGTCTAGATCAGTCTGGATCGTTGGACGAAAGTTTGGAAGTATCCCTAGCTTGAAACAATGAAAAAGAATTCCCTATGGGAGAGACTCAGAATGAGGAGAATGAGATTATGGGAGACTCGAGAGACTCAGAACCATAAAAAAAAAATCCCAGAAAGAAAACAACGAATTGAAGGAAGCTTTGTGTTTTTTAGAAGTCGAGGGATATGCTTATAAAGATTTTGATTGCATGCATTCCCCCTTGATATTGTCTCCACACGTCCTTTCTTTTTTTGGCGCCAATTCCATCTTTATTTTTTAATATTTATTTTCCCACGATGTTATTTTTTTCCCTCGGTGGGTTGGGAATGTGAGGAAGCTCCTCATTACTTGGGAACGCAAGAAAACTCCACAACTTGGGTACTTGTCGTAGGGATCTTGTGGAAGCTCCCGATCCATCGAGGAGCTTCCACAAGCTCCCTACGACAAGTACCCTAGGAAACTAGTATTGGGAGCTTTGATTTGAGGCCTGAGAAGTACCCAAGTATCTGAAGGAGTTCCCAGCTGTTTTGGAGCATTTCGTATTAGCTCCTAACTCCCGAGTACGCCAGAACGTCGAATACGCCACTCCTAATGCCCAGGAGCGGTTCCCGTGCAATGTAGCCCCTGATCGACGGATTCTCTCAAGTGTTCGACCTCAACACATTTATTCACACTTGTTAGTTTGCACTCTAGTACCTTGATTCCCATTTTCATTATCGGTGGGTGATTTAGTGTCTGTTAACGATATACATCAATGACCGGTAATCAGACGATGGACTACTATGTTCAACCTCGACACCTCTATTCACATAGTAGGACATGTGCTCATAACGGTTTGTGTAGAATACCTTCCAGAGTGGTGGCATCTCATATATGCTACCTCCTTGATCGTGCCAGTGTTCATGAGATTTCTACTCTCTTGACTTGATTCTAGTATATGTCAGATATTTCCATCCATTATGGAGATCTTGATCTGTTATATATCTTCAGCCTACATGGAGATCATGATCCGGTGTATATCTTCATCATGGAGATTCAGATCTATCTATATTGTACATGCTGATTACCACACATGTCATATTTTGTATCATGCCTATTCATGGCCATTGTACTCTTATGTATCCCAGATTGCTACATCTACTTGCAGTTATGTGCATAGTTTTGATCATTGTATTGTATTGATTGGATGGTTGGTTCTTCCACTGGGTTCTTCATCACTCCACTTCTGGGATGGACTTATAAATTATTTTGGCCATCATATGACCCCTCTAACCTCACACATTAGGGGGCATCTGTTATAGTTGATTTTACCACACATGGTGGATCACACCTATATGGCCTTCCCTATCCCTCTACAACTCTTTAGACCCCATGGACCATTTTTGTACCTTTGATGTTTCCAAGATCATCCCTAAAAACATGCAATAATTGCCATACACGAATTTTAATCCCTTTCTCCCGTATATACATGGATTTGACCCTTAAACCCACATACATCGGGATGTGTGCCAAAGGCCAAATTATTTTGGAGTTTTCCTTGATGTGGATCCGAAACACTTCTCTCTTGGCCTTCCATATTCCTTGAGATCACTCAAATTCAACCTTCCATTACCCCATTGAAGAGATATATAAGGAATCCTTTGGATACATTGAAGAGCAAGAAAACTATAGTCCATTGTTGCCGAAGCTTATACTTGAGTTTGCATCCCTTTGTCCCTTGGAGCACTTTGTGTTCTTCCCAAGCTTTCCTTTTGCTTATGAGCTTGCTATCGAGAGATGGAGGATTGAAGTGGTGGGGGACTCAGTTTTTCCAATTCGCAGACATGCCGACAGAGGTTGTCACTATTGTAATCTTTGTTTTATATCAATAGAAATATATTTTCTTATCCAATAATGTGTATTTAAATGAGTATTTGATCTATGGATGCTTTTAAATGCTTATATGTTATTGATTATATATGCTAGAGTAGGTCTAACACAATTATAGATAGCATGCTTGTCTTGTTTGTTGAATGTTGAGGAAGCAAATTGCTAATACAAGTGATAGTGGAAAATCTCAACGGGGATCTACATCAACTGTCTGGAATAAGGTACGAATCAAGATCCTTTAGTGTTAGATGTTTGGTTTCTCTTGCATATAGGGAAGGATTGATTTCTGGAGTTAATCTGTCTATTGTGGTACCCCAAGCCATAGGAATTTCTCTCTGTAACAGTCCCTACTCACCTCTCACGAGGACAAGTGGCGACGATTATGTCATGTAGCTAAGAAATTCCTTATAGTGGATAACACCTTGTACCGTCGTGGGGTAGGTTCCATTTTGCGTCATTGTTTAACCCATGATGAGGTTGAGGTTGTGCTGAATGACTTCCACGGAAGGGCGTGTGGTGGTCATTTATCTGGGCTTTCTACAGCACAAAAATATTGATAGCGGGCTATTTTTGGCCATCCATATTCAAATATTGCATTAATGCGGTCAAGAAGTGCCACCCTTGCCAGGTGTTTGAACGTAATATGCGCTCGCATCTAGCCCCGTGACATCCTATTGTCACTGTCGGTCCCTTCACCAACTGGGGGCTTGATTTTATGGATTGTAACTCGGCTTCAGCTGAGGGCATCATCATATTATTATGGCTATCAATTACTTCACGAAATGGGCAGAGTTTATGCCCACGGTTAAATCCGACGGTGAGACAGTCGTGCATTTCGTTTTCAACCAGATTATCACTCGGTTCGGCATTCTGAAAGAGCTTGTCACAGACCATGGTAGGCACTTTCAGAATAAAATGATGGAAGAGTTGGATTCCAAGTTAGGACATAAGCAAGAGCACTCCTCTTCTTATTACCCTCAGGAGAATGGATAGGTTGAAGCAGTGAACAAGTCACTTAAGTCTATTCTCCAATGGACCATCACACAAAGCAAGAATATTTGGCATATAATGTTGTATCCTGCTTTGTGGTCCTATAGAACCGCGGTTAAGACTACCACCGTTTTTTCTCCCTATCAACTTGTGTCTGGGGTGGAGTCAATTTTGTCAGTTGAATGTGAAATCCCTCCTCTGAAGCTAGATTTGGAGCTTTTATCTAACACTTCCGCATTGGAAGAGCGTTTGGTCCACTTAGAGCAGCTTAATGAGCAGCGCCGAGATGCCTTAGTGGCTCTGGTGGTCAAGAAGCATTGTGCCAAGGTCCAATATGATAAGTCTATACGTACGAGGAAGTTTAGTGAAGGTGACTTGGTCATTTTGTGGGATCAATCTAAGGAACCCTTGGGGGCAGGGAAATTTAATCCCATGTGGCATGGTCCTTACGTGGTTAAATGAGTCTTAGAGAAAGGTTCCTACGAGCTGGTTGATTATAAAGGGACAGCCTTGGCAGAGCCTAGAAATGGGTTCTATCTCAAAAAATACTATGTATGATCTTCAGCCAGGGATGATTTTTGTATATTACTGTATTGTTTTGCATTGCATAGTCAAGTTTTCTTATGGTGATCAGGTTTGTTGATTAGCTTTCATTTCGTATGACAGATGTCGATGGAGTCTTCCTTTTTCATAGGATTTGCTGATGGTGTTAGCCACCACACTCAAAATTCAACTTCCGCTGCTTGGGTGATCTATACTCCTACGGGTCAAGTATTGTCTTCAGGAGGCGTATGCTTACGACCTTCTTCAAACAATGTTGTTGAATATAGTGTCGTCATTGAGTTATTATGTGATGCCATTTCACATGGTGTTCATTCTCTTGAGGTACATATTGATTCGCAGTTAGTGGTTTCAAAGCTTAATGGCTTGTATTTTACATTATTACAAAGATTCTTACGGGTTAGATTGTTAGAACAGCAATTTGAGAGTATAACATATATTCATGTTCCAAGAATTTTGAATCAAGTTGTTGACTCATATGCTAACTATGTGTTAGATTGGCATTTCTTTCATAGACCATAAGCATAGCACAAACACACATTTTACACACATGTAAATATAAATAAAATCGATCATCATAAAAAAAAAATTCATTAACTTCAAAAAGTGGCGTCATAATACATAAGTGCCATATACAAAATTGGGGCTTCCGAGCCACAAAATATACTACACGGCCATACAAAATGAATATACTCAGGTCTCTAAGCCTGAGGTGGAGGAGGGTTCTGATCTTGATAGCACACTACAGATCTAGCTAGCCAGTGAAATAGTCAAACCCATGCTCATGGTACATCAACCACCTGGCACTGCATGGCCTAAGGCGAGTCCTTGACTTGCGCCATGGGTACCCTATGTGTCAAATGAACAAAGTTCATGTGGATGCTTTGGAGCATTCGCTCCACATCCGCACCCATAATTTCATCACCTCTTCCCCTCCATTGATGACAAGGGAAGCCATCTGGCCATCGTGGTCCTACATCTACATATACATGACAGATTGTAACTATGTGTCATCACACCAAAAACATGTCTTTTGAGTTCATATATAAAAAAACACAAAAAACGCAAAAAAAAAATATTCAAAACTTAAAAAGTGGGTTTGGGATTCTTTACTTATGTCACCATAAGCTCCTCCTGGTGGTAAGGGCATATCTAGGTCTCCATGGAAGTCTATCCCTGCATAGGGGAAGTCATCTATGGCGACAATATATCTCCACCACCATGGAAAGAAGTCTGCTAGGTAGGGGTTAGCCACCCTACCTCCGCCCAGTCTGCGCATGACATTTTCCTAGCGTCACTGGGATGGATCCTGGACTCCATGTAGAGAAATATCTACCCTAGGTATTAGCCCTAGCACCCACTCAAAGAAAAATGTGCTTAGTATATTGTCAAACCCAAATTTCTGCACTCTACCCATCTTCCAGTCACTGAGTTGTTGTTTCATGTTGCTCAGCAGCGTAGTACTCCAGTCATACACTGTAGGTCACATGCACTCTACCGCATAGAACATCATTGGTCATGAGGCCTAGTGGAGTGAAGCCAACCCTGCAATCCTGCCTAGTGCCAAAAGTATGGCCTTCATCCCCAGAATCTGAATAGAGTTTATTGGGATTTGAATCCCAACCTTTTTCATCTCTGGAAAGTAGTACACAGCTATGTACTCATCTATGGTCAGCCTGCCTCTTGGCCCACGAGATCGAAGGTTCACCATCTCCCCTCGTCGGGACAAACCTGTGATGAAATATATGTCCTCGACCTCAATGTTGAGTGACATCCCATCTATCTGAAATGTTTCGGACTCTGGATCCCAATAGTCTACCAGTAGCTGGAGTAGTCTTGGTTTGGCCCTCAGGCTGCCAAGACACCAAAACTTGTACAATCCACGTGCTCGTAATGCTTGTTGAGCCATGAGATCACCTTGCATAGCTTCCTCAACATCACCATGCTCTCTTTCTCTCCATGCTAGCACCATCCTGCACAAAAACCAAGTTTTTTATCAATATTTACCCTTTAAAAACCTTGTTCGTGGCCCTGTACGTGACTGTTTTCAAAACAGCCATGTATGTACACAGATTTCGATGCATTTTCCGCATATGGCGAGCCCTATATGCAGAAAAAGACCCAATTTTTGCGTGGGATGAAACGCATAAGTTTAGATGGCTCAAAAAAAAAAATAGCCCATGAAATTTGAAAAAATTTGCATAAAAATGAAAGAGGAGAGCCTGAGAATCTACCTGGATCAAACGGAGAGGGATTCCGTTGGACGATGCTCCCAGAATTCGCTTCTGAAGTTATGAGCTCAAATACACTATGTTGGGTAAAAAATTCAAATGGTATGAAAAATTTTAAATTTTTCACTATTTATAGAAAAAATTTTAAATTTTTACCCACTTTCTATAGTTTTTTACCATTTTGGACCGTTTGAGGTAATTTGATGTTGTAGGAATCCATTTTGAGTGCGGTTTTGACCATGGCTTTGACCCGTTCATGCCTATTGCAGGTATTATGTCTAAACTTGCATATAGGTTAGGTTTTACAACCATTTGCACTTTGCATAACCTTATGACCATTTCATCTTAACCTTAGGTACGAACCCATTCCATCTTGTCACGAAACCTTCTTGTTGCTTTTAGAAGTGACATGTTGTGAATGATAGAGCTTTACCATTCATGGGTACCCTAGTTAGATCATGTTTTGCAATTGGCACCCATGCCGACATTTCTCCTTTAGGGTGTGGGAGTCCTTTGTATAGTACCACCATGACTTTGAGCAAGAGATTCATACTCCTCTTGAACTTTATGCTGGCCATTTCCCCGGGACTCCCTTGTATATGTCAAGTTGTAATTGCATTATCATGATTTTTGCTTGCCTTATTGAGCCTTACGCCGGCTTCCCTGACTTTGATTATCATCCATATAGCCCAAGCTTGTCTCATGTCTAGCCAAGCAGAGCCTTTTTATATATCCTTTGCATCTTGATTCCCCATTTTTTACTGGGAGGGGACTTTCCCTCGAGTGTTGTTATCCTACACATGTTTCCTTGCATTGAGCATAGGTATGTTCCGCTGCTTGGAACTAGTTTGTTTGTCCCTTGACACTCGTCTCCTCCTAGATTTGTAACTATAAAGCACTTTTATTCTTTTTCAAGCTTTTCAAAATATCTGAAAAAGTCCAAACAAATCAAAAAACCAAAAATCCAGACAGAAAAAGATGTTATCTTTGGCAGCAGTCGAGTCGTGTCGCCTTTGAACAGAGCACTGTATATCACATCCTTTGGTTGGGTTAGTAGTTTGACTTTAGGATTTGCACTCATTTTTCTGAGTTTATCTCCACCGATTGGTTAAGCTTAAAGTCCCTATGGAGCCTCTGTTGATGCCTCCTATGTCCATATGGGGCTCGTTCCAATCATCAAAATATACTTCTAAGAATTTATGAATGTATTCTTTAAATACAGCAACTACTACTCTAGAAAATATAGCTGGGGCATTCTTAAGACCAAAGGGCATTACCGTATACTGGAACGAGCCCCATTCTGTTGCAAAGGTGGTCTTAGAGCGATCTTCTGGATGTATTCTGATCTGGTGGTATCCTGAAAAGCCATCAGTGAAGGAGTAGACCTCCTGTCCTCCCACGTTGTCTAATACTTCATCAGTGAACGGTGTTGGAAATGGATCATGAAGTGATGCATCGTTGAGTTTTCGCAGATCAACACAGATTCTAATCTCTCCTTTTGTTTTCTTCTCCTGCACGACCATAGGGCTAACCCATTCGCTTTACTCTACTGGCTCAATGATGCCTACTGCTAGCATTTTATCGATTTCGTCCTTAACTTTTTCTTTGTAGCACAGATTCAATCTATATGGGCGTTGTTTTACTGGTCTAGCATCCTCCTTCAATGGTATCCTCATGACTCCCAGGTATCCTACTATTCCCTTCATCTCCGTGAATTTGGTGGGGAATAGGTCCTGATAGTCGTGTAGCAGATCTGCAATCTGTCCGACTGTTTCATTATTCCAGTAGTCTCCAATAGAGGCAAACTTAGGTTCTTCGTCTGTGCCAATATTAACCTTTTTAATCTTAACGGGTTCAGTTATTGCTGGAATCTCTAGCTGTGGTCCCTCCACATCGCGAGTGCCTTCTGATTCAGGAATGTTAGTATTGCGAGGATCTTCATCTACCTCCTCTGGCTCTGATGCAAAATTATAGCATTCCAACGCCTCTTTGAGCTGGCTGGTCCACTCAGGTTGGACTGGTACTGAGATAGTGCGATCCTCGAAAATCTTTGTCTTGATTATGTCTAGGGCCTGGGCAACGCTTGGATGTTCTGATTCAAATGCGAAGGTGAGCAGGAAACTGTCTGTCATAAGTGACCATGTGGTCGTTCCCTTGTGCAGCTCGGTCTCTGTATACCAATTCCTTGGAATTGTGTCCAATGTGTGAATGAATCTATGAACCCATTCATCCTGTGGAATGTCCAACCAGTTCTATTGACATGTCTGAATGTGTACCCTGGGGTCAGTTTCTCATGTGTACTTCTGCTGAACATACTCTCTGTCGTCAGAGAATCTGATGGCCATCAGTCTTTTTATGTTATCCCATGATGTGATATTCTCTTTATGCACATATCACCATCTTGCAGGTGTAGCTCGAACTGCAAGGTCCATAGCTGCGGTCCTCTGCTCCTGAGGAATTTGTTGCTCAATTTGTTCCAAAAAATCCTGGATATCCGTCAGACCATGATAGGATGGAATCTCATTGATTTCTGTGCCTATCCATCGCAGCGACTTACTTATAAACGCACATATGCGCGATGAGACTTCATACAGTCTGTTCTGCCAGTTCTCTAAGTCGACATCAGAATTCGATGCGCATGAACTGTCGCATTGCCAACTAATATGCCCTTCTGTGGTGGGATTTATATAATCATTCTGGTTTGCAGTCACCTGGTAGAGATTATCGATGTTATATGCCTCCTCTTCTGCTCTGATAGGTTCAACATATCTAGGGCCCTGGAGAGGGTCCAATGGTGCGATGACCCGGATCTGCGCATCTTCAAAGGTCATTTGTCTTTTCTTTAGGTTAATGACAGCCTTGCTAGCGATCGCCCAATCAATGCTTAGTAGTGTTGGATAAGGTCTACTGTCGCCAATGATTTCTATAACCTCGAAGTCCACAAAAGTACGAACTCCGTCAATATCAACTGGCACCTACGGTAGTCGACCCAATGGTGACACCCGCTGCTGATTAGCTAGTCTTAGGTGGATAGGCGATAGAGCTAACTGAGGGTGACCCATCTGTTCCCATGTCTGCTTAGTTAGAACATTGACCTCTGATCCTAGGTCTAAGACAACCTCATCCATTTCAAACTCACCAATCTGCGCTGTGAATTTCATCTCTCTTCCTGTCCTTGCATGTCTGGTAATGTTATGGACAGCGCGGTGTGCACTGCCCGAAAGAGATGGTTGCTGACATTGGTCTATCATGCGCTGTAGCTCACCGACAGCTTTGTCATTTCTCAAGAATTTCATGCAGCTGTGCAGGAAGGATTGTACACTCCCTGTCGATTCCTCCTCGTCGCATCTTCTTGATGTGGTAGCCTGCTGTGCCTGCTCAGGGCTCCTGTCACCAGAGGTTTGCTGTGGTACGCCTCTAAATGGCGGTACCTGAGATCCTGATGGGGTTGGTTCATCAAAGAAAGCCTTGGCTTCATGAAATGTTTCTTTATTCTTTTGTAAGTGTAATGGTGTTGCTTTACTAGGAGCTCTGCGTACCCACCCCTGACTTGTGTTCTTTCCGTTCTCCTGTGATGTGCCACTAGTGGAAGCACTGCTTTGAGTCACGATATTGACGCTTGGTTCTGGTTCCTTCGGTTCAGCAGCAATAAGCTGGATGTTCTGGTGTGCTGCTAGCTTAGGGTCTTTCATCCTAGTGATCAGGATAGGACATTCTTCAATGGTATGATCATAGGATTTGCAGTAGTTACAAGTAGTAGTAGCGTTCTGACAGTCCCTAGCATAGTGTCCTACAGTTCCACAGTTATAACAAGTGACTGGTCCACGGCCTTGGCCAAATCCCCCTCCTCGGCCAAAGCCTCCTCCTCGGCCTCTTCCTCTGAATCCTCCTCCACGGCCTCCATAAGTCTGATCCGGTGGTGGTCCTGCTGCTTGACCCTGTGTGTCGGCTTGGACTCTGTACACATCATGCTGTCTCTTTGACATGAGATCATAAGCTCGGCAGTCCTGTTGATCATGCCCGACAGATTTACAGAAAATACAATACAGGTTCTTAGGTGTTTGTAT
>LPNX010074672.1:0-71070 GCA_001517045.1 Pseudotsuga menziesii | reverse complement strand
AGGCTCTATCTCTGAGTGTGGTGACCAACTGTACAAGTTTAAGGTTATCATCGTTGATTGTTTTAATGGTCCACATGGCTTCACATAGGAACCAATGCTGTTCCCGGTCTTCTGCTCCTGTACCTTTAAAAATAGGCAGCTTCATGCCATCTCCCATTCTATTCCTCTGTGGTGGATTCCGACTGACTGGGGTACTACCACTCAGTGGTATGGGTGAGGTTGTTGTAGCGGGAGTAGGTACTGTCTGTGAACTACTAGATGGTGTACCTACGGGGTTATTCTGAGTTCTGGTCTGTTTCTGCGGGGTATAAGGATAGTAAGGTATACCCTCCTCGGATTCTTCTGTAGTGCTAGGAATCTGTTGTCGAATATTGTCTGAACTGTTCTCGAATATTGGAGATCTGTGGCCTACCTTATACTTCTTTTCGCTACGTGTTCTTCCAATGTCGTCTAAATCACTTTCAAATTCTTGTGACATTACTATCTTTACTTATTCATCTGAGACTAAATCCATTCTTCCTTTTTCATATAGCAGCATTTTAAGGGACAGGTTTAGAGATCTTAGGTACTTACCACGATATCCTCTGAAGAAGTATCGTTCGGCTTCGCTGAAGCTCTGTCTCTGATCAACTGCAAATTCTGTAACAAAACCGTTTAGCACGCTGGGGAGCCAAAAGTCCACTGCTCTCATAATCGGATTGTCAAGGTTCTGCACAGTCTGAATCAGCTCCGATGTCCAGACAATGTTTCTTTTCTTCTTGAATGTGTTGCTAACTGTCAACTTGGATAACCAGTCGAAAAGCTCGTTTCTGTAGGTTACAAAAAATATAGCGTGTATGTCTGAAGCAATATGCTTTGCTAGCCAGGCCTCTATGCTTAGTCTCGGACTCCTATTCTCTTTCTTGGCGAACTCCATTAAGTCTGAACTCAGCCACTGGTGGAACTCTTCTCTCATAGGATGCCAACAGAACATAGACTCTCAGTCGTTTAAACCGGCAATGGAACCATTTGTTGATTGCATGGGCAGACCCGGGTTTACTGTAATCAATCAACAACACCCCTAATTCACTGGACCTTTCGGCGACAGACCGCAAAGTGGCCTGAAGTCTCACCCGAAGTGAATCTAATGGGTTGGCCAAGACTCAAGTGTCTTGGACCAGGTTCTGTGGAAGTCCTACTGGTGTTGCGCAGCTTTTCAGGCTGCGGGATCTCCTACTGGGTGGGTGCATCACGCACTCCCTCCGTCGCGTAGTTCTTCTCACCGCAGCTTCTCTACCCTCGCGCACACCACACAGGTTCTTCCCTCGTCACACAACTTCTACCTTCTCACAATATCTCCTTCCTTATCACATCGCTGCACACCGCAGGACAAACAACCCCTTCTCAACGCCGGACCCTCAGCCCGCAGTATCGCACACCGCAGCTCCTCTGCCGGTGCGATATCACCTCTCTGCGATATTCTACCTCCACAACTTGCGCTCTAACATTGGCTGTGTCGACGGGCGAAGTTTGACCTCCAGGAAGTTATATTCCGATTAAAAAGTCATGTAGAAACAACATAAGGGAGCCTTTATGCGACTTACTGAAATACTTCATTTACTTTAATCCCCAAGTACTACTGTAAGATGAGCAATACATACATTCATTGACTACAACTAATATCATAAGCATAATAACCAGTAACAGTAAACAAATACAATCACATTCATACAACACATAACACGCGGATTTAACGTGGTTCACCCCCAGGATGGGAGTTACGTCCACCAAACTGTGCTTCTATTATCTATCTTGAGGGAAGTTGGCACAATCTGTTGCACTGCATATGCAGCGCGAGATCTCCTCTAGATCTCTGGTCTTTTCCTATCTCTATACTGCCTTTCTTACAATATATCCTTCCCTCTCTATTCTCTCTCTGGATGGTTACATACAGACTCAAATGACTCACAGACAAGCTAGGTGTCTGAATCGTTACAACACAGTCTGTCTGACTGACTCCTGAATCTATTTCAAAAGTATTCAACTAATCAACTAAGGAATCAACCTCTGAACCAACCCTTTTACAATACAAAATGCAAGCTTTTATAGGCAGCCCGAAGGTCGTGCCATTACAACACTGTGGGCCTGTCCCAACAGTAAACCCATACCCTAATTAGTGACAGTCGGTCCTCTCTGTCCTTGAGGTAGCCGCTTCCCATCACACTGCAGCTTTCTGCAGTCTTCCATGCTTCCCGGCGCTGATCATGGGTACTATGCACTGCTTCACTTCCCGGCCTTTGTCTTCAATGCTTGAGCCTCATTGCTCCTTCTTCTTTATGAGGGTCGCTGAGCCCTCCTATCTTCCGCCGCTGCCTTCAATGCAGTGGTTGAGCTTTCTTCTCTCGGCCGCTCAGGTACCGTTGCCTTATAGACTTTTCTATCTCAAAAGTCAATGTTTTCGGCTCTGCTCTACAGCTGGAAACGCGCTACAGCGTTGTAGCCTTGCCTTCTCCTCTTTCCGCCAAAACTTTACCTTTCCGCTAAACTAGCAGCTTCCTCTGTAGCTGCGGGACCCTACTCCAACAATCCCAGTTTTGTATATCGAGTCTATGATGCCTACATTCAGTCACCATTCGCCTGTATGCTCTTGTTCGAAGGAAGTTGAAGCCTAAGTCAGCCATTCCTCGATTGTATTGACTTTGCATCTCGGCCATTACCGATACTATTACTGGTTCATGCACATCTTGTTCGAGTCATTCCACATTATATAGCGTTGTTGAGTACCTCATTTTGGTTGATGGGGGATGCCTTAATGCCATCCTTCCATTGGATTCCATCCCATCGACTTCAGATCATTTATTCTGGGATAGGACTCTAGAGTCATTTGAGTGCCTTGAGACTTACAATCATCCGTGGTAGGTTCTCTCGCCATCGACAGTTTTGGGAATACATCAATGTCCCCTGATCGATGGATTCTTCTAAGTGTTTGACCACAACACATCTATTCGCACTTGTTATATTGCAATCTAGTACCTTGATTCCCATTTTCATTATCGGTGGGTGATCTCGCGCTTGTTAATGGTATACATCAATGATCGGTACTCAGACGATGGACTACTATGTTTGACCTCAACACCTCTATTCACATAGTAGGACATGTACTTGTAGCAGTTTGTGTAGAAGACTTTCTAGATTGGTGGCATTCCACATATGCTACCTCCTTGATCATGCCAGTGTTCATGAGATTTTAGCTCTCGTGACTTGATTCCAGTGTATGTCAGATATCTTCAGCCATTATGGAGATCTTGATCCATTGTATATCTTCAACTTTCATGGAGATCTTGATCCTTTGTATATATTCATCATGGAGATTCTGATCTATTATAAATTGTACGTGGCGATGACCACACATGTCACATTTTGTATATCATGCCTATTCATGTCCATTGTACTCTTATGTATCCAGGACTGCTATATGTATTTGCAGTCATATACAGAGATTGATTATTGTACTATACTGATAAATGGTTGGTTCTTCCACCTGGTTCTTCATCACTCCACTTTTGGTATGGATTTATAATGTATGTTGGCCATCATGTTACCCCTCTGACCTCACACATTAGGGGGCATCTGTTACAGCTGATTTTACCACACATGGTTGATCACACTTTTATGGCCTTCCTTGTCCCTCTGCAGACTCTTTCGACCCCATGGACCATTATTGTACCTTTGATGTTTCCAGGATCATCTCTAAAAACACCTATTATTTGTTGTACGTGACTTTTAATCCCTTTCTCACGTATATACGTGAATATTACCCTTAAACCTGTGTACATCGGTATTTCTGCATAAGTCCAAATACTTTTGGAGTTTTCCTTGATGTGGATCTGAATCACTTGTCTCTTGGCCTTCCATATGCCTCGAGATCGCTCGGATTTGACCTTCCATTACCCCATTGAAGCACTATATAAGGAACCCCTTGGATACATTGAAGGAGGAGGAATTGAAGAGCAAGAAAACTATAGTCCATTATTGTCATAGCTTGCTTGTACTTGATTCTGCATCCCTTTGTCCCTTGGAGCACTTAGTGTTCTTCCCAAGCTTGACTTTTCTTGTGATCTTGCTATCGAGAGATGGAGGATTGAGGTGGTGGAGGCCCAGGTGGAGGACTCGGTTTCTCGAGTTCGCAGATGTGCCGACAAAGGTTGTTACTTATGTAATCTTTGATTTTATTAATAGAAATATATTTTCCTATCCAATGATGTGCATTTAAATGAATATTGAATCCATGGATGCGTTTAATTGCTTATGCATTATTGATTATATATTCTAGATTAGGCCTAACACTATATTCTATAGCATGTTTTCCTTGTTTACTGTTATTGAGAGTAAATTGCTAAAGCAAGCGAGATTAGAAAAATCTCAACGAGGATCTACTTCAACCGTCTAGAATAAGGTATGATTCAAGATCCTTTAGTGTTAGATGTTTTATTTCTCTTGCATATTGGGAAGGGATTGATTTCTATGGTTTCTATGTCTGTTGTTTTACACCTCAAACCATAGAAAGTTTTCTTTGTAACACCAATCAACAAAATATTGTGTCAAATAACCCAAATAATGAATGTTACAGCTGATTTTACCACACATGGTGGATCACACCCACATGGTGGTACCACAACAGACAGATTAACTCTAGAAATCAATCCTTCCCTTTATGCAAGAGAAACCAAACATCTAACACTAAAGGATCTCGATTCGTACCTTATTCCGGACAGTTGATGTAGATCCCCATTGAGCTTTTCCACTCTCGCTTGTATTAGCAATTTTATTCCTCAACATTTAGCAAACAAGACAAGCATGCTATCTATAATTGTGTTAGACCTACTCTAGAATATATAATCAATAACATATAAGCATTTAAAAGCATCCATGGATCAAATACTCATTTAAATACACATTATTGGACAGGAAAAGATATTTCTATTGATATAAAATAGAGATTACAATAGTGACAACCTCTGTTGGCACGTCTGTGAATCGACGAAATTGAGTCCTCCACTTGGGCCTCCACCACTTCAATCCTCCATCTCTCAATAGCAAGCTCACAAGCAAAAGGCAAGCTTGGGAAGAACACAAAGTGCTCCAAGGGACAAAGGGATGCAGACTCAAGTATAAGCTCCGACAACAATGGACTATAGTTTTCTTGCTCTTCAATTCCTTTCCTTCAATGTATCCAAAGGGTTCCTTATATAGCTCTTCAATGGGGTAATGGAAGGTCGAATCCGAGTGATCTCAAGGCATATGGAAGGACAAGAGACAAGTGTTCGGATCCACATCAAGGAAAACTCAAAAATAATTTGGCCTTTTGCACACATCCCGATGTACGCGGGTTTAAGGGTCAAATTCGCGTATATACACGAGAAAGGGATTAAAAGTCGCGTATGGAAATTATTGCATGTTTTTAGGGATGATCTTGGAAACATCAAAGGTATAAAAATAGTCCATGGGGTCTAAAGATTCTGCAGAGGGACAAGGAAGGCCATATAGGTGTGATCCACCATGTGTGGTAAAATCAGCTGTAACAATGAAGAAATAAGGCATGCAAGCAACTCAATCAATGAAACCAATTTGAGTGAAGAATAGTGATCAACATAATTGAATGTTCTTCCAAGTTGTATGTTTTCAAATGTTTATCTATGAAAATTATACAATTTGTTTAATGTATCGGACATATTATATGAATTGGATGACTATGGGTTACCAATAAATGTAACAACTACATTGTTGGGTGTTATAATGTCTAAATTAATCCACTTATTCTTTAATTATCAACCGGGGTTGGTAAGCTTAGAGTTGACACAAAATATATGCGAAGGTAGAGGGTGTCGTGTAAATATTTTAACAAACAAAATATAGAAATATCTTTCAAAATGAAAAAACTGAGTCAAACTCCTAGAAATGCAATTATTAAAGTAATTGAATTAAGACAGAATAATAAATTAAATAATTAATAATAATCTTTAAACTAAAATACAATCAACAATTAACTATTCAAATGGGAAACTAGGGTGCAAGGAGAACTTAACTTATAAGCAAGTAGAGAACTTAATAAATAAAATAAAATAAGGAAGTAGAAAACTTAATAAAGAAAATATCTTTAGGTTTGGTCCTACAAATTCTTTCGACAATAACATAACATAAAAGAGACAACCTAAAAACATCCTAAGGACAACACTAAATCTCACATACAAACAAATAAATCAATCTAAAAAGCATAAACACAAAATAATATAGCAATAAAACAAAATCAAAAATAATATTAAAGAAACAAAAACACAAACAACTTAACACATATTCAAACGAAAAGAAATAAGGAAAATAATAAAACCTTAATAAATAACCTAAAACAATTAAACTTTAACTTTGATGTTGACTAAAAATATTATTTAACTATTACAGACAAAGCATAATTCAAACATCAACAAAACATAACTGAAAACAATCTTAAACTACATAAAAAAACACTAAAAACATAACTAAGGGTTGAAGGACTAACTGAACTGTGGGTCTAAAAGGGGTGGCTGAATAATAGACTGAACTGTGGGTCTGAAAGGGATGGCTGAATAACAAACTGGACAGGTCGTCTGAATGACAGTCTGCACAGTTAAAATAATAAAAACTATCCTAAATGAACTAATCTTCAGCTGAAGTCATGCAGATGTAATTCTAATACATAAAGGCAATAAATAAACCTACTTATTAAGCAAATTGAACTGCGAAGTAGACTTAAACAAATTCATAGACATAAGCATAAAAAAACCATTGCATATTAATAAACTGAAATGTAAATTGCATAAACTGATAATTAAAACAGAAATGAAATAAACATAATTGAATCTACTTAATTTGATAAACAACAATATATTCTATGTAACTTGCAAATAAACTGAACAATAAATTAGAAATGAAATGACTGAAAGCAAACTCAAAATCAAACTATGCGTGCAATCTAGTTACTTAATTCTGGAAATAAAAATGCATTACAGGAAAAATAAACTTGATAAAACAAACTGTAAATTAAACTAGCTAAAACGGAAAATAAAGGAAGAAATAAATAAGAAAATAAACCTCTGGTTGATGAGGGGCCCTCTCAACAATCAGGGGTGGTGCCTACCTAACTTCTACTCAAACGCAATCTTCAATAGCAACACATACAGCTCTTTATTCAAACGGTGGAACAGAAATACAGTGCTTGAGAACAAATCACAGTAGGAACTCTTCTCTCACTCTCTAGCTAACTGACTGACTAACTGAGCTCTCATACAGAGGCTGCTATATATAATAATTTACAGAGATGAGAAAGTCGACCCTTTAGTGGTCGACTGCTCTCTAAATTTAGTCAATCATAAAGGCATTTAACTGATCACAGGCCAACGCGCAGGCATCTTTCCTTCTTCAACGCAGTTCTAGTCTTTTTACTAGACAACAAACACACAGGCTTCTCATCAGTGTGAACGATCTTCAGTCATGGCACACAAGTTCCTTCCTTATCGTAGCAGGTGGGCTGATGGTGAACAGAGGAGAGCGTAGTGGTGAATCTTCTAGAGCGTGGGTTGAATGCAACAATCTAGCACGTGGATTGTTGATGTGGTGGCGAACAAAGGAGAATGCAGGCTGGAAACTATCTAGAACACAGCTTCATCACCCAAACGCGTGGATAACAGTTAGTTTGCAGGTTATTTCCTGTTTTAAATGCCCGAAATTAATTCTCAGCAGTGCACAGTCTGATGGGCGATCTAGATGGAGAGCTGAACGAAAAGCTGGGCCGCGAGCTGGATATGTTGAACGTCGATCTAGGATGAATGGAGTGTCTGTCTCATGGCGCGCTTCAGGTTTGCAGTCTACAACAACACATTTCAACATCTGGCAAACCACCAGTGATTTTCACGCAACGGATTGGATGACGAGCTGGATGTTGAGCCGGACGTGTTGTGTGAAAGGCAGGCTGAATGCATTCTGTTTATTAATTTAGCACAAAAAGATTATAAATTCTGCAAACAAATATATAAATCAATTAATACATCAAATACACTTTAATAATGTCATTTTTAATTAATAAAACCATAAAAAATGATAATAATAAAATGATTTCATATAAACCTTAAATTCATACATACTTGAGCTGAATAGTGATCTGTGTGGTATAAAATATACAGAAAGATAATAAAACATATGTTTAAATAAGTAATTTAATTGTCAAAAATGATAACAATTCTAGGATCAACATACATATTGACATTTTGATTATTGCGGACCTTTATGTTGCCACATTTTATATGTTGAAGGGTCTCTTTTCCACATAAAAAAAATGAGTTTCTTATTCGATTGCACTGTCCAATGATTTTTTTAATATGGAATCAACAATTGGGGTAGGGCTTGTACCCGTGCGACATGAGGTTGGTTCTCGTCCTCTACCACTATACCCCTAGGTGCACCCACACATTCCCCCAACATGGGGCACAAGCTAGCCTAGATTTGATCATGTGATGTTGGAAGGAGTTCCCTAACTGTACACTCTATCGCCACTTGGTCTATGCCCCAGGGGGGACATTGCATTATCTAATGTTGTAAATAGTTACATTATTGATTAAATATATGAATGATTAATATTACAATGAACAAATGTGTAATCCTATGCTATAACACATTAATACAATCACTATATCCAACACAATAATTCAAATCCGAATATCAATATCTTTCTAAAAAATATTTAATTTTTTTATGACTAATTGAAAAAAATGAATAAAATAAGATATAGACGTATTGTTTGTGTTGTGTTTTTTTAAGTCAATGAATGGTGTGGGAAATACTTAAATCGTTAACATTGTGGCTCTTTTTGTTAAGGAAATGTAACTGCATAAGATATTATATTTTGTATTATTATTATTATTCTTCCTTTCGGAGATGTTGTTCCTCTTATCGGGGATGTTATTGATGTATTTGGTCATGTAAAGTCTTGAGGTAAAACATCTATTGTAAGTCAGGTTAGTAGTACCCACAAAAAGTATTATTAAGATTTATTTTTTAGTCTTCCAAAGGCCCTGGCAATGAGGATAAGTTAGCCTTGTTGGGTTAGTAGGCTTCTCAGTTGATGTGTATGAATAGATGAGAGGCCTCCCTCATTTGGACATAATGAGGACTTAAGCAAGTTCACTAAAGACAGAAGAAACAATCCATCTGAGGAGGAAGAGGAAGCAGTCTAGTCTTATTTCTTCGGTCTTACATTGTACTTGGTTGAAGTCTATATCGAGGAATTTTTGTTGGGTTTTCTTCCCTGCGAGGGTTTCCCATGATAAATATTTGTGTTGTATTTTGTTTTACTTTGTTTTTTATTCTTTCAGTGATCCTTTTGTTTTGGCATAACAACTATTAAAATATTAACATGGTATCAGAGCCAATCTAAAAGAAGACATTGTGCAACAGCTTTTCCTACAGTTCAACAAGCTAGGGCTCATTCCTGCAGACAACACCCTCCATAGATCAGTCGAAAAATAAGGACTATCAACTCACCCTAGAAGGGTGCATATTTTTGTCAAAACAATATTCAGTTCTGTGGATTTTCATTTTTTGACCTACCACTATTGCCGAGAAAAACTAGGGAATCATGTTTTTCAAGGTTCTATCCACACAATCGAGAAAAGCAAGATATAGACCAGCTTTCCTTAAGGAGGCGCTTCTGTTCCTCCAATCAGTTTTACAAGTGACCACAGTTGGAAAATTAGTTTTCTTATGTCAAACCCTATGTCATCTTGAAGCAAATTCCAGAAGCAATCCTCAATTAGTAAGTTCTATCACCTATATTTCCATTTTAGGTTCTCATTCATTAAAGATGACAAACATTACCAAGCTTGATGAAAACCTTGAAGGAGCAGAGAATTTCAAAGCATAGCAGTACAGAGTCATGCTCATCCTTGAAGAACATGACCTAGAGGCCTACATCAAAGATGAGATCAAGGAACCAGAGGAAGATGAAGCAAAGTGTTGGAACATATTTCTCATCTAAACCTTGGTTAATAATCTTTGCATAAGGTTCCAAGTGTTTAGTGTAAGTTGTTCCATGTGAAAATGGTTCTAGTTCCTAGTCTAGTGTCTTGGATCCTAGTTTGTCCATGTTTGACCCACTTAGACTAGTGGTTATGCCATAAAATCTTGTTTGTCCACTTACCCACTCATTTCCTTATTCTATGGACTCGATGCGCCTCTATATGCTACATTTATGGCGTAGTTATTGCATTTACTTATTTTAAGGAGACTAGGTGCGCCTTCTTAAGGATTTGGTCCATTTGCTCATTAATGATCCAAATCCAAGACACTAAACCACCTCTAGCGCCTTCATCATGGTTCCTTTCACACTTAGTGACTATCCTAACCACTTCATGGTCCATCTAGGTTCATTTCACCTCATTGTGGCCACTACTTGGAGTTACACTTGGTACAATGTCATAGATTGGGGGAATTAGACAAGGTAAGCCAACATTAATGTGAATTAATCATATGGTTTGTTTGACCCATGGTATTTGGTAGACCATGGTATTTACGCAAGGTATTGCATGTAATAATGCCTATTATAGTATTGGGTTTTTTCTCAATAACGAAGTGGAAAACTTCCCAATAGAGTGATTTTCCTCTAGTGTTCTATCCAATATTTCTTCTCTATTCTTGCTATCTCTTTCTGCAAATAATTCTAAGTGAGATTGTTTTTTCTATCTAGATCTAGGCTGGAATGTCACATGACTCCAAACTTTTGTTATGATTTTGTGCATTCCAAAATCTTACATCGTATTAGAGCTAGTCTGGTGCAAAACAATTTCCAATGTTGCTTCCAGTTATTACCTTTGGTCATTTGGTTTTGCCTTTTGTACTTTCTCAAGCATGTTTTCGAAGTAAGGAATTTCAAAAGTGTTGTTTTCAAGTACATGAAGAAATGGTAGAAGATTCAACAAATGGTCCAATTCAACTTTCATCCTCAATGGCCTCCTCTGTTTTCCATGAAGTTGTTTTTCATGAAGATAACATATGAGTTGTTGCCATCAATACTCTTGAAGAGAAGATCTTCCATATCTCATCATTGTTCTTCCATGATTCTTCTATTTACTCTGCTAGTGTGTGAAAGAGTGATCCCTTGGATGTTTTAGAAGAAGTATCAAAGCTTAGAGTTGTTGATCCGGATTTATGTGAGAACGAAATGAAAGAGAATATATATATTTAAATGCACAGATATATATGGCAATCAACACAGTAATACAGTGAACTCAGATTCTATTAAACGAATGAAATAGAACAAACTGTAAAACAAAAGTCGCTAGAATGGTGGTAGCTGTATCTCTGAGAAGAGACGTGGAGGCTATACTCACTCGTGACAAGCTAAATACAAAATGAGGCCAAAGCGGCCTATTTATAATAAGAAGGAGGTGAGAACCCCAAAAGTCCCAAAACGTAACCCTAGAAGATGAACCGTCATAAAGTTTATGGCCCCAAGGTGGTAAGTTGAACAGTCAACTTCCCAGGGTCATAACTTTTGCATACGATCTCTGATTTGGGCATTCGATAGCTCGTTGGAAAGGTCTATCTAAGCTTTATAAATTTTGGTCATCCAAATGCATGCAAATGGTAATATTTTGGCCCCAAATCTCCAAAAAACATCGTTTAGGGCCTCAAAACAGCCCCGAAAGTTTAGGACTCGAACTGCCGAAAAATAACTAGGAAACTGCCACAATGGACAATTGTTTTGAACCAGTGGAATAGGTGGGTGGCCACCGATCTCCATCTGGATCAATCCTCCCTCCTTAGGAAGCAATGGTCTCCATTGCGTTGAGTGCCCCCATCAAATGGGGAAACTTCTGCTGAACTTGACTCTTAGTGAGCCACTTGCCTTGGTGGAGGAGTTGCCCTGCTTTGACAACTCGATATAGTTGGATCTTCTACTGGTGGGTGCCTTTAACCTGTCTGTCCATGATCTGATCAATGGTTTCTTGTTCCATGCAGTCGGGATTAAGCTCTGTAGGTGTCAATTGTTCTGCCACATCCGAGGTGTCTAACAGTGGTGCAAAATATGGTCGAAGTAGTTCTACATTGAATACTGGGTGCAAGCCAAGGAATGGAGGAATGCTTAATTCAAAAGCATTATCACCAACTGCCTTGGTGATGGTGTATGGCCCATATCGAAGTGGACGAAGCTTGCGATGGCGTCCTGTCAACCTCTCTTTCTGTAAATGCATCCAAACCTTATCCCCAACCTGGAACTTGTGTGGAACCCGATGTTGGTCATGTCACTGCTTGTATTTAGTATTGGACTTCTCCAGAATTTCATGGACCTGTTGGCAGATGTGATGGATTCGTTCAACAAATCTGGTGGCCTTATCAACCTCGGCATGAGCATGGGAATATTCCTCCTGTGTGGATGCAAGGGGTAGAGCTACATCAATCGAGGCCAATGGTTGGAAGCCCAAGCACGCCTGAAAAGGGCTGTGTCCGGTAGAGCTATGCAGAGCTCGGTTATAGCTATGTTGAACATAAGGAAGGCTCTCATCCCATGTGTGGGGATGTTTAGAATTGTACATTCTCAAAATATGCACAATCATTCGGTTGACTACCTCTGTTTTTCCATCAGTCTGGGGGTGGAAGGCAGTCGATTTGGTGAGCTTGGTATCCATAAAGGACCATAGAATAGACCAAAATGTGCTCAGGAACCTACTGTCCCGATCTGAAATTATACTCTGTGGCAGCCCAAAATGAACCCAAACATACTCGAAGAATAGCTTCGCAGTGGCTTCAGCAGAGATGCTCTTCTTACAAGCTATCAGAATGGCCATCTTAGAGAAGCGATCCACAACCACAAAAACACAGTCATTACCATGCTTAGTTGAAGGTAGTCCTGACATGTAATCCATGGAGATGGATTCCCATGGCCCATTTGGAGTGGGAAGGGGAGTGTACAACCCTTTCTTTTTAACAGTTGGTTTTGCGATGGCGCAGGAAGTGCATGATTTGATATATTTGTCGACGTCTTGTCGGAGTTTGGGCCAATAAAAATAATTCTGCAAAACTGCCACTGTCTTCTCAATACCAAAGTGCCCTGCCACTCGACTATAATGTGCCTCCCAAATCATCTTGGCACGCTCGCTTGAAGGAACACAGAGATGGCCCAGGTGGCATAACAATCTTTCCTGAAGATGAAAGTCTGCAACTGGTGTACCTACACATAATGATTGATAGATAGGTCCGATATTGGGATCATTTCCATATAGTTGAGGCCACACAAAGGTCTCGTGGCCACAAGAGTTGAGCACCGTGGTTAATGCCGCCACTGGAGGTCAACTAAGGCAATCAGCGACTCGATTGGTGCTGCCCTTCTTATATTTAATGTTCAGGTGGAACTGCTGCAAGTAAGTGGACCACTTCTGGTGGTGGTCATTCTGTAACTTTCCTTGGGTTTGCATGAACTGCAAGGGCTTAGCAAGGATTTAATGCTTCCATTGGCGGCGGGCTTGGAAAATGGAGTACATTTACTTGTCATAGGTGGGGTACTTGTGGACTGTATCCGAAAGTGTCTCACTATGATATGCCACGAGATGGCCATGCTGAGTGAGGACTGCACCAACAGTGTAGTCCGAAGCATCTGTCTCGATCTCAAAGGGTTGTTGTAGATCTAGTAAGGTAAGGACGGGCGCCAAACATAGGCACTGCTTCAGCTCCTCAAATGCTTGTTGTTGGGGCTTGGACCAGATGAACTTGGCCTTAGATCCCCCTTTGGTCACCTGGGTAATGGACCAAGCAATATTAGAGAATCCCAACACAAATCTGCGATAGAAGTTTGCAAGGCCCAGGAAGCTGCGAAGCTCTGTGAGATTTGTCGGGGTCGTCCAATCGCGAATGGCTTGGATCTTGGTCGGATCTACATGAACTCCGTGTTTGTCCACAATGTATCCTAGATATTGAACCCTTTCCATGCCAAATGAGCACTTCTCTAGATTGGCGTATAACTTGTGCTATCGTAGGGTGCTGAGGACCTGGTGGATATGCTGGAGATGTTCTGCCCATGTTCTACTATAGATGAGGATATCATCTAGATATACGACCACAAAGGAATTAGTGAATGGTCGTAGAATGTCATCCATCATCCTCATGAAGGTTGCGGGAGCATTAGTCAAGCCGAAAGGCATGACCAACCACTCAAAAAGGCCTTCCCGAGATTTGAAGGCAGTCTTCCAGACATCGCTCTGCTCAATTGGAACTTGATGATAGCCAGACTTTAGGTCAATCTTGCTGAAATACTTGGCCCCCTTGAGCTGATCAAGGAGGTCATCAATCCGGGGAATGGGATACCGATTCTGGACTATGATCTTGTTTAGAGCTCGGTAGTCAATACAGAGTCGCCATGTACCATCTTTCTTGGATTCATGCTTCCTATGTATTCCTATATGATTGCTAGCATCAATTTTCAGAGTTTCACGAAAGATGGAAGACACCTACATTTACCTGGAACTACTCTCACCTATTATGGTTTGAAGCTAAAGTTTCAAGTGTTTCTTCATGCATTTGGATTTGTCCTCACCCTGGTTGGTTCAGTATGCAAGCTCAAATGGCTTCTTGATTTGCTTGCTTCCATTGTTGAAGAAATCAAGCACATGTTTTGGGAGAATGATCCACTTCTTCCCAAAAATAAGATTCCTCCATACATAATCATTTAGTTTGGAGTGTATACAGTTTTGGTTTCTCTTTCATGTGTATTTTTTAGGGAAAATTTTCCCCATATGGTTTTGCCTCTTTCCTCGGTTCACATAGATTAATAATGTAAAGGGTGACCATAAGCCTTATTGCTTGGGCCCTCAATAATTGCTCACAAACATTTTGGGTTAAGGTGGCGTGTTGGAAAATATTTCCCATCTAGACCTTCGTTAATAATCTTTGCATAATGTTCCAAGTGTTTAGTTTAAGTTGTTCCATGTCTAGTGTCTTGGATTCTAGGTTGTCCATATTTGACCCACTTATACTAGTTGTTATGCCATAAAAGCTTGTTTGTCCACTTACCCACTCATTTCCTTACTCTATTGAGACAATACGCCTCTCATTGCTACATTTATGGGGTATTTATTGCATTTCCCTATTTTAAGGAGACTGAGAGCGCCTTCTTAAGGATTTGGTCAATTTGCTCATTAATGGTCCAAAACCAAGCCAGTAACCACCTCTAGTGCCCTCATGATGGTTCCTTTCACACTTGTTCACTAGCCTAATCACTTCATGGTCCATCTAGGTTCATTTCACCTCATTATGGCCACTACTTGGAGTTACACTTGGCACAATGTCATAGATTGGGGGAATTAGTCAAGATAAGACAACATTAATGTGAGATACTCATATGGTTTGTTGGACCCATGGTATTTGGTAGCCCATGGTATTTATCCAAAGTATTGCATGTAATAATGCCTATACATTGTACTGGGTTTTTTCTCAATAAACAGAGTGGAAAACTTCCCACTGGAGTGATTTTCCTCTAGTTTTCTATCCAATATTTTTTCTCTATTCTTGTTATTTCTTTGTGCAAATAATTATAAGTGAGATTTTTTTTGCTATCTAGATCTAGGATAGAATGTCACGTGACTTAGAACTTTTGTTGTGATGTTGTGCATTCCAAAATATTACACAAAGGCCAAGCACAAGAAGGATATGATAAAAAGATAAGAGGATCATAGCTAATTCTATCAAGGATCATTTAACCCCTCAAGTATATTCAAACAATATTCCAAAGGAGATGTTCAATGCACTGACAAGCCTATTTGAAGGTAAGAACATTAATAGAAGAATGATCTTGAGAAATCAACTCAAGGGTGTGAAGATGCAAAAGGAATAAATTAGGCAGTCATACTTCTCAAGAGTATCTCATATCAAAGAACAATTATAAGCCATTGGTGACATGGTGGAAGAAGCGAAAGTTGTAATGACCACATTAAATTGTCTTCCAAGAGAATGAGATTCCTTTATTAGAGGGATATGTGCTAGAAGAAAGTCAAGCAAGTTCAAAAAACTATGGGAAGAATGTGTACAAGAAGAAGGAAGGATATCAAATAGAGAAGAAAAGATAAATTATAATACAGATCAAGCTCTAGCAGCTCATGCAAAGAATAGAAGAACCAAAAGAAAGGATCGAGGATCACCTCCTAGAAAATATCAAGAATCTCAAAAAGGTAAGAAACCTAGAAAGGATTTATAATCCTTTGAATTTTATGCATGTCATAGGATGGGACACATTGCTAGAAATTGTCCACATAAGAAAGATCAGTTCCAGAAGAAGAACCAAAATTTCCATGCCCATGCAGTTGAAGAGAATGAATTAGATGAAGAGAAAATGAAGACTCTAGTGAAGAATATGTCTTAATTTCAGCTCTCATAGGAATTGTCTCTCATGGAAGTGACACCTGGCTCATAGATAGTGGTGCTTCCAAACACATGATAGGTCACAAAGACTCTCTCGCTCATGGCTTACCCATAAATACTATCCAAACAAGGTGCATTATGGAGATGATTATCAATATCACATCAAAGGAATGGGAGAAGACTCTTAAGAGATAAAATCTGGAAAGTCCATGAAGATGAAGTAAGTCTTATATGTTCCACGCTTAAAGAATAATCTTCTTTCTATCTTAGATTTAGACAAGAAATATTTCAAAGTTTCCTTTGTAGATGGTGAAGTTCTTATGTGGCAGAACATAAAGACAATAGATGATGCGACTGTAATTAGTGTTGAAGAAGGAGGACTATACAAATTAAAGGGGCATAAAGATTCAGATTTGATTTCCAATACCATTAGTCCATGTGAAATTTGTCATAGAAGACTTGCTCATGTGAACTACAAAGCATCACCAATTGTGAGCAAGGTAGTGACAGGTCTACCAAAGATCCAGAACAATCATGAAGGTGTATGCAAAGGATGTGCACAACGAAATAATACCAAGAACCCATTTCCAAGGAGTAAGAGTAAAGCAAAGGTGATATTGCATATTGTTCACTTAGATGTGTGCAGACCGATGCCAGCTACTTCCTTAAGCGTGTATGTTTATTATTTCTCTTTTATTAATGACTACTCTCGTAAGACTTGGATATACTTTTTGAAAGCAAATATGAAGTATTTGAAAAGTTGACAGAATTCAAGGCTCTTGTCAAGAATCTATCTAAAAAGAATATCAAGACCTTGAGATCAGATAATGGAGGAGAATTCACTTCAAATGAATTCAAGGACTTTTGTAAAGAACTCGGGATTAAGACGTAGCTTGCTACACCCTATAATCCTCAACAAAGTGGAGTGGCAATAAGGAAGAATAGATCTATCATGGAAGCAGACAAATCCATGATCCATGATCAAGATCTACCTATGCATTTATGGATTGAAGCAGTAAGGGACATAGTCTATGTACAAAACAAAATATCCCATAATGCTCTTGGGAACAAAACTCCAGAAGAGATTTTTACCGGTGAAAATACTGAATTCAATCGCCTAAATATATTTGGCTATCATGTTTACTTACATCTTCCTACGGAGAAAGGACGAAAATTGGACCCTTCAGGAAAGAAGGGAATATTTGTTGGATACTGTGACCAATTAAAATCTTATAGAATTTGCATTCCAGATTTCCATCTGATTGAGATCTATAGAGATGTCACATTTTATGAAGATGTAGCTTTCACCAAATTCATAAAGAACTATGCAAATGAAGATTATGTAGAAGAGCGGGAGGATCCTAGAATTGCAGAATCTAGCAGACCACTAGTCAAAGTTTTTGAAGAAGAGCTCAGATCAAAATATCATGACATGGAATAACCCCAAATACCCATGGAGACACCCCATGAGATGATTTTAACAAAGAGAATACCAGCTTGGGCTCATGATATAATCTGAGAAGTAGAAATATATGGTGCACCAAAAGGAAGCATGAGACCAAGACTATTCCAATTATGTGGTGCTAATGTGCAACCTTGTAAATGAAGAACCCACATGTTTTGAAGAAGCTTCAAAGAAGAAGGAATGAATGGATGTCATGATCGAAGAATACCAATCTATCATAAAGAATGATGTTTGGGAGGTGGTGCCAAGGTCGAAGGATTCATCAGTGGTCCCTTCAAAATGGATTTTCAAGACAAAGCATTCAACATATGGCAGTATTGAAATGTTCAAACCAAGATTTGTTGCATGATTATTTTCACGGAAGGAAGGAATTTATTATGAAGAGAATTTTGCACCAGTAGCAAGATATACTTCAATCAAAACTATCATTTTCTTGGAATCCAAGATGAAATGGAAGCTACAACCAAATGGATGTAAAGACAACTTTCCTAAATAGTGTTATAGAAGAATAAGTATATATTGAACAACCACCATGCTTTGAGACACACGGAAAAAAGACACATGTATGTAGATTGAAGAAAGCACTATATGGGTTGAAGCAGGCGCCCATTTCATGGTATGGAAGAATTGGTGTCTTCTTGATGAGCTTGAGATTTACCAAAAGTAAAGCAGATTCCAACATTTACTATAAGGTTGTAGATGATGGGAGAATGATATTATTGTTATATGTGGATGATCTATTTTTGATAGGATAAGAGAATCTTGTCAGCGAATGTAAGAAGAAGCTTGTGGTGGAATTTGAGATGAAAGACCTTGCCATGATGCATTACTTTCTAGGTCTTGAAGTATGGCGATTCCCAGATGATATTTTCCTAAACCAAGGAAAATATGTAGTTGTGATCCTAAAGATATTTGGGATGTTGGATTGCAAGGAAATGAATACTCTAATGGTGACAAACCTAAAGCTCTTTAATGACGACTCTTCAAAAAGAGTAGTTGTCACACTATACAGACAAATTATTGGCTCACTAATGTATTTGAGAAATACAAGAATAGACATATGTTTTGTTGTAAACACCTTGAGTCAGTATATGGTGGAGCCCCGACATGTTCACTTAGCTGCAAAAAAACATGTGACGAGGTACTTAAAGTGTACATTGTATTGTGGCCTCAGATATGCAACTAACAATGAGTTCAGATTGTATGGCTATACTGATTTAGATTGGGTAGGAAGTGTTGAAGATAGAAAAAGCACTTCAGGATGTTGTTTCAGTTTGGGATCAGGTGTGATCTAATGGTTTATTAGAAACCATACTAGTGTTTCCCTTAGTACATCTGAGGCTAAATACATTGCAACATGTTCATCCTGTATCACAGTATGGATTCGCAGGTTATTGGCAGGATTGTTTTATGCCGAGATGGATGCAACTGATATTTATATGACAACCAAAGTTGCATCAAGTTGGCATAAAATACATTATTTCATGATAAGTCAAAAAATATAGAGTAAAGTATCACTACATCCAGGATATGGTGCAGAGAGGAGTTTTTAAGCTCCAATATGTTCCTACAAAGGAATAAGTTGTTGATGTGCTAACTAAGCCTCTATCTCGTGTAAAGTTTGAATATTTTAGAGAAACGCTTGGTGTAGTCCGAAAGGACCTCCGTGGAAAAAGGGAGTGATGATGAGACCGTTATTGATGATGTGATGGCAACTCAGTCCAGGAGTCATACGCCAGTGCAAAGAAGGTTGGTTGAGTTTTATCAGAGTGCCTATAGATGATCATAATGTCCTATAATTCCCATGTTAGGGATGGTCATGTAGATAATAACACTCTAATGTTGAGAGTGGTACTAACATCCATATGTTAAGGATGTTCCTGCGGACAATAGTACTCTCATGTTGATAGTGGTCCTGTATTTAGTTGCGGGCGATAATATCCTATCGTTCACATGCTAAGGATGGTCCTGCGGATGATAGTACTCTCATGTTGAGAGTGGTCCTGCATTCAGATGCGGATGATAGTATCCTAGCATTCACATGCTGAGGATGTTCCTACTGATGATAGTACACTCATGTTGAGAGTGGTCCTGCATTCAATTGTAGACGATAGTATACTAGCATTCAAATGTTGAGGATGGTCCTACGGATGATAGTACTCTCATGTTGAGAGTGGTCCTGCATTCAGTTGCAAACAATAGTATCCTAACATTCACATGCTAACGATGGTCCTGTAGACAATAGTACTCTCATGTTGAGAGTGATCTTACATTAAGTTGTAGATGATAGTATCCTAGCATTCACATGTCGAGGATGGTCCTGCGGAAAATAACACTCTCATGTTGAGAGTAGTCCTAGCATTTACATGTTGAGGATGGTCCTGCGAAATATAGTACTCTCATGATGAGGGTGGTCCTTCATTCATTTATTGACGAGGTCCTGCATTCAATTGCTAACGATGATGCTCTAACATCGTTCATGTTGTGGGTGACTTAGTTCAGTATTTGTATATTGATGATATTACAGGTGATGCTCAAGATGATGTTGCTCGTGATGATGCTCGTGATGATTCTTGAGATGATGATGCTAAATATGAAGATGTTCGTGATGATTGTTGAGATGATGATGCTCAAGATGATTCTTGAGATGACAATGCTTGAGATGATGATGCTCAAGATTATGATGATGATGTGATGATGTTCCACCATGATGATGATCTATGATGATGATGTTCCACCAATGACGATGATGATATTGTTGTTGAAAAATTCCTATGATATTAGAGGTGATGCTCGAGATGATGTTGCTAGTGATGATGCTCGAGATGATGATGCTAGGTTGATGATGCCCGTGATGATTCTTGAGATGATGATGCTAGAGATGATTATGCTCGTGATGATTCTTGCGATGATGATGCTCGAGATGATGATGCTCGAGATGATGATGTTCGTGATGATATTCCACCAATTATTATGATGTGTGATGATGATGATCCACTAATGACGATGATGATATAGTTGTCGAAAACTTCCTATGACATATAGACTTACCAATCAGTTGTAAATGTGTGATTTTTGTTACTATTGTTATAGAATACATTCATTGTTAAGAGGGAGTGTTAAAGAAATGTAATTATGGAAGATATTATATTTTGTACTATTATTATTATTCCTCATTTCAGAGATGTTGTTCCTCTGATCGAGGATATTATTGATGTATTTGGCATTTAAAGTCTTGGCGTAAAACCTCCTTTGTAATTCGGGTCAATAGTACCCACAAAAGTATTATTAAAATTTATTTTTTATTCTTCCGAGGCAAGTCGGCCCTGAAAGTGAGGAGAAGTCATCCATGTTGGGGTATTAGGATTCTTAGTTGATGTGTATAAATAGGTGAGGCACCTCCCTCGCTTGGACACATTGAGCACTCAAGCAAGTTCGCTAGCAGGAGGAAGCAGTCTAGTCTTATTTCTTGGGCCTTACACTATACTTGGTTGAAGTCTATATTGAGGAAGTTCTGTTGGGTTTTCTTCCCCACGAGGGTTTCCCAGGATAAATATTTGTTTTCTCTTTTGTTCTATTGTGCTTGTTATTCTTTCGGTGATCCTTTTGTTTTGGCATAACAACTATTAAAATATTAACACTTTTTACATCATGAGAAATTATGCATCGATGTTTTTTATCAAATAAACCAGATTAATGCTTCTAGTATCATGATGCTCAAGTAAAAATTTGTGTATAGCAAGCACACCGAAGTCCAAAAAAATGACAATTCAATGGTTGTTATTACCATTGTTAAATTTCAAGACACGATAATGCATGTAGTAATATAAGAACTTATGCATATATGTGAATGGTATGCATCATTAGTGTGTTTAACTAGGATAATAATCACCAGTGATTTATAACATAAAATACACACCGAGGATTTATATAAATAAAAATCATTGGTGCATACAATTTGAATTGCACGCAATAGTGTGTGTATATTTACTATGCTTGGGTGCACACAATTTGAATTGCACGCAATAGTGTGTGTATATTTACTATGCTTGGGTGCACGCAATAGTGTGTGTACTTTTACTATGCTTGGGTGCACACAATTTAAATTTTATGCACTGGTACGCGTATGTTTAAGACACACTAATGCATTTGTATGATTTATACACACCAATAAAAAACCTCCACTATAACCTTCTGCCACCCAGTTTTTTTAAGTTATAATGACTATCCATTACAACCTCTACCAAACCTTTTGTTACCAATGGTAGAGGTTTTAGTGGAGGTTTTTTTTTGCCAAATATTGTAACACTAAAAGCCTTCGCAACAACCTCAGCTAGAAGTGTTTTCTTTGTAATCCATCTTGATGGAGAGTTGAGAATTTCAAGTGCATTTAATTTGTTAATACCTTAGGTACATGTGGGATAATGGAAGTTCATATGAATTTTTGGTCCTAGATAGACATGGATATTATGAATCGGTAGAGGCTACTCTCAATTGGGCTATGATTTGCAAATCTTGTCTCAATTTCTATTTAAATGTTATTAGTGGCTTTATTATTTGTAATATTGTGGGTTTCTTGTTCAAATATTTTAACTGGATTCGAGCATGAATTGAAGGCAATCCCAATTGCATGGAGCTATCTCTTCTTCATAATTGAGGTAAGTGGTTCCAATTATGAACTCCATTGCCTAATGGAGAGCATAGCTCAATTGTTCAATTATGGGGTTGAAGACATCCAGTGGATAATTGAGGAGATATTAGAGTGGTGTGTTGATGGGATACATGTAATTTTCAATCTCAATTAGCTATAACACTATATCGTCATCATGGGTGTTGTCCTTCTTGTGAAATTATAGACATCCAATCATTTCTTAATAGACATGAGGACTTAATCACAAACAATTAAACCACCATATTCTTGATTATTGGTAGACTCCATGCTCAAGAAGCAAATCACACTATAGGATATGCAATTAGAATGGATACCATGATATATTACAAGAGAAAAATAAAAGATTTAGAAATAGTCCATAAATGTTGTGTCAGTTTGTCTCAAATTTGTCTAGAAGCACTTATTCATTGCATCCAATGACATAATGTCTATGGGTTCAATGCCCTTGGAAAATATAGAGAAAGAATATGTTCATCGAATACTTGTAGATGTGAATATGCTTGCAGCTACTCAAAAACCTCAACCCTCTCTAATGAAGCAAGGGGAAGCTAACAATATGCATGTTTTTCATTAATTTCATGTTTTATGTGTTGCAAAGTATATCTAGTTTTAAGTATATTTTATAAGATATATACAAGCAAAAACTAAAAATCCTTTGTGGAATGAAAAAAATGCATCCTTTGTGAATGAAAAAAATGCTTCTTGGTAATCCAGTGTCAAGTTTTTTGCAATCTCTAAAACACAAACAATGAGATAATACATCTTTGTAATATTATGGACAATGTGATTACAACAAGTTTCCAATGCAAACAAACAAACAATCTTAAATTAAAAATCCATTGTTTAGATTGATATCATTTTTTTATGTTTAATCTCTCCAACTATTTTCAAAGGGGTATACTTGGAGTGAGGGTAAATCTCATTTTTTCCTTCATAGCCTTTTACGAATCGCAAGGAAATAAGGTCTCTATTTCTACTTAATATCATTATACACACATGCCACGACATAAATTTAATTAATTAAATTTTAATATTCAAAGAATTAAATCCATGTAAATGATTTCTCTAAAATAGTTATACACATTTAGAAGATAGAAATTAATTACACTTATAAAATTATTATTATCATACTTAAATAATAAAGCGTATCTATAATTTAAGTAGATGGACCATATTTATAATATAAATTTATTAAAAAAAACTTAACTTAAAAAATAAAACTAAAAATGGTTACAAGATTAATCTATTCTCCTTTAAAAAAAACACACATTTAATAAAATTTAAATAAATATTAATACTTACATCCATAAATTTATACTGGAGAGCATAGTATATTAGTTATGAATTCAAATTTCGATAGAGCAAACGGTCGAGAGGCGTTTTGTTTGCTTGGCGGCCTAGGATCAAAACTCGCTGCACTTGGAAGGCGACATTTAAATCCAATCATGCTAAGGGTTGGTGCGGCCAGGCCGGGTGCGATCCCCGAGTGATTTTGATGGCTTAGATGCCCCTAGAGCGTAGTTTCTCAGACCAAAGGTTCACCCAACAAGTCACAAGGCATTTGACCAACAAATATATATATATATTATATTAGTCATGAAATTTAAAAAAAATGTATAATCAATTGCATTCTTTAAAATACAATGTTAATTTGTATAGGCAATGTGAATGTCAATTCTTCGTGGAGATTATTTAACAGACCTTGAAGTGATCGACAACAAAGTGGACCTAATATGTGAAAGTTTCATGTAGAAAGTCTTCATGGTGGCTAGAAGTTATGATACTCAATTGAACATAGTAGAGGTTGAAAAACAAGTGGGAGTTACTATTCTATTGTTAATCATTTTTTTTCTAAAAAAAATCAACTTTTTATATAGGTATATAGAATAGGGATATCACACATGATTTTCTCTTTCTTTTTCTTTCACTTTCTCTCTAACACGCATACATACACATATATTTCTCATGAAATACATATCTTGTGGAAACTCGTTAGGAAGTTCCCATCATTTTGAGGATGGTACCTAAGGTAAATTGGGTTTTGCAAAAGTTGTCAATATAAGGCTCAAGGTTGTTAAAATAATATACCCATTAAGAGATCAACATGTCACTTATGGGAATTGAACCTGGTGGGGAGGATAACACTCCTTCACATGTCTACCTGGGATAGACCCAAGTGAATTTTTACATAATAATTATAGCTAACTATTTATTAATCATTAACTAAGTTGTATTATTTAATATTCGTTGAGTTCCCATACCATTTCCTCTCGATTTAATTGAATAGTGTCCCCTTGTCTTTCTAGTTTAAGAAAGACAATATAGCAATGAGAATGTGATCATGGGTTACCCATTGATAAGAAAGGTCGCGTATTCTTGTGCTTGTTGGAAATTATCACTCATCAAAATGAAGAAAGTTATGACAAACTTGAAATAATATTGTGTTGTTGGAGTTGCAAAGGCCTAATGCCTAGGGAGTGAATCCTTCGTGACTACAAAATCCTACAGTACAAGGATTGTGTGCCCTACATTAACATCACATGTATTTGCCTTTTTGCATGCAGTAAGGCTTCTACTTTGAGTGTGGAAATAAAGTTGGAAAAGATCAAGTAATCTTTTATGGAGAAAGACTTCTACTTCAAGTATGAAACTGAAGCACAAGAAAATAAATAAAAATTATCATTGCACAAACTTATTTCATTATTAACATCCTTGAAAATAGTTTCTTCTCTTGCTCTCTTCTTTATAATATTTTTTTGAATTGTTCCATGTAATGTATTGTCTTGAGGAACGTAATTTCTAACTTGAAGGTCTTGACCAAAAGAAAAATGGCCAATGCTTACAAATTCTCCTTCCTTAGGCTCAAGAGACATTTTTTTTGTCATGCACACAATCAATGATTGCTAAACCTCCTTTGCTTGAATTTGATGTAAAAAGGATTCTCTTCCAGAGGATATATTTGGAGAATAGTTTCCAAAGATATTTTGCAACCAAGGCAAGCTCAAAGGAGTGGATATTTGTAAGTCCCAACCACCTTTATCCCTAGGATTGTAAACCGATTTCCAACAGGTTAGATGTGTGTCAACTTCTCACTATTCCACTTGTCACGTCCCCTCCCACCTACAAGGAGAATGCAACCACTAATTCTGCTCTAATACCACAATGTCACATCCCCAATGCTCTGATATACCACGATGTCCATGCACCTGGTGCTCATACACCTAATTGTTATGTGGAATAATTTAAAACTTATTATTTCTTTCTCCTAAACCACAGTCATGGGTCATGTTCATTCTTTTACAGTCATGCTTAAGCATAAAAATTACTATAACAGTCGTTCTGCATCTCACATATCTATTATGTACGCAGAAAATTCATTTCACACTAAACCTGACTTTTCGGCCTTCTGCATGCCGCCCTTTGACCTTTCGCAACGAACTTTGAGAATCAGAAACTCCCTGAAACGACCACCTTATCTTTTGACTTTTCGCCTTTCGTTGCAGACCTCGGAAGTCGAAAACTCCATGAAACAGTCATTTCGTCTTTTGACTTTTAGCCTTATAACTTCTCCCTTCCGCTGCGGACCTCGAAAATCGAAAAACCCGCGAAACGATCACTTGTCTTTCGACTTTCCACCTTTAGTTGCAGACCTCAGAAATCGAAAGACCCGTGAAACAATCACTTTGTCTTTCAACTTTATGCCTTCCAACTTCTGGCTTTCCGCCTTCCACTACGGACCTTGGAAATCGGAAGACCCGTGAAACGGTCACTTTGTCTTTCGACTTTCTTCCTTCCACTGTGGATCTCAAAAATCAAAAAAACAACTTTTTGCCTTAACCTTCTTTCCCATTTTCTGCCTCCCGCCTTCTGCAAGTAGATTCTAGGGTGCGGAAAACACATTTTTACATTACAATTTCTGGCTCCTTTTCTGCTTCCAACTTCTGCCTTTCGCAGGTGGATTCCAGGGTACGAAAACCAACATTCTGCCTTGTTCTTTTCTCTAATTTTCCTCCTTTCGACTCTCGGCTTTCGCCTCCCGAGGGCGGATCCCGAAGTGCATAAAAACACATCTTACCTTAAGATAGCCACATTTTTTATCCTGTAACCAAGCTTCTAGCCTCCATGATCATAAGAAAATGCAGTGGAAAATACAAGGCATAAACAGATGCAAATGCAGGGACATTTAATAAACAATAAACTCTACTTAATTCATTCATAAGCATTCTACATAATCAGTATATTCATAAGCAAATACATTGCAGAAATAACACAACAGAGAATAATTATCTTGAAGATGAAGTTATACCGCAACTATTTATGCCGTTGCAACGTTCCTCCCAACCATAGGCCAGTTGTGTTCAATAATCTCTCAACGCAACTGCCACCCCCAAGTTGGGCATGAATTACACAAGGAACTAGGGAATGCAGGCTCACACATAGCCAGAACACATCAAACACTGTCAAGCCAACCTACAGTTTGGTTTCACAAACTCTCCAGCCAAGCAAATACACAATTGGGGTTAACATGTTGTAGGAAAACAAGCCAATACACTGTTGGGTTTAACAGGCTATTCAACCAAGCCAGCTAACAGTTGGTTTTATTAGGCTACAAGCAGTCGATCCAACATTCACATTAAGGACCAGCAAAGCCAACTAACATATGGGTTTAACAGGATACTCAGCCAAGCCATCTCACTGATGGGTTTCACAGGCTATTCAGGCAATCCAGCTAATAGTTGATTTTAACAGGTTGTCTAGCCCAAGATTACACATGGCCAAATGCACAACAAGACACATCCAATCCAATATTCGGTTGGGTTTAACAGGCTACCCAACCAATCCAATATACAATTGGGTTTCACAGGCTGTCACCCAAGTCAATCTACGTTCGGGTTTCACCGGTTGCTAAGGAAGTGGAAAGGAAGAATGGCTAAGTTAGTGGCTCATTCAAGAGCTAGGGACACCTCCACAATATCTATCTGTCCTGGCATCCACAATACCTACACACCCAACACAAGGAAACATCCCCTTCTCTACTACATAGTTCCTCTGGTTATGCCTTCCCTTCTAGTGCTCTTTAGGGTGTGCATAGAAGATTCACTAGGAACTCTTATCCTTTCATGAGGTTCCTGTTTGCACTAGGTTTATCAATCCCATTCGACGTCTCTTCTAGTCCTAAGTCTTGCATACAGTTCAGACTCAAACCAAGGTACACATCACAACAACCAAAAGGTAACTCAGCAACACAGGGCTTCACACTGTAACACAAATAACCAGGGTTCCAGACCACTCTGTAACACAGAGAAACACTATAGAATGCGTAGCAATACTCTGCTAGCTGGCGATGCATATTCAAACAATGAACCACACTGAACAACCACTTCCCCAACTTCGGATAGTGAACAATGAACAATGAACAACCTCTCTCCCCGAATCAGAAGAGTGAACCATGCATAATGGATTGAATAATGTTGAATAATGGATCAGAATGACCAAGACATACTGCACGACTCCCATAAATGATGGGATCGGCATGCATCCCCGTGATTGCTTTCTTTAGAATCAAGAATATGGCTTCCCCATACTGCAGGATGCAGGATCGCTCAAACATGAAATACGGTTGTCATGCCTTGCTCTGCCCAAGGAATTAACTGCCTCAACCGCTCTTGTGGAAGAATTGAATGATTGAGTGCAGGGGACGAAAAGGTAGCTGAGGATTTATGGGTTTCCCCAATGAAATATGGTCTCACCCTATGGCTCAGGATTTTGAATACTCCCCTCCCTATTTCTTGTGAAAGCATGCCCCCATCTCTTACGTTGCAATGTATAGCTAGTTGTGGTATTTTATTAAATTGCATTTTTACATGATGACTTCAAAATGTAATGTTCCTGACTTAGCACTATATCCATCGGAATCAACCTAGACCACCGATACATAAAACACCAAACCAATGGCAGGGCCTTGGCCTTGAGCTCTTTGCCATGATTAAAATATAATATATACATCATGTACAATTTTAATACCATGGGGTCAAAACCGGGGTGTTACACCACTTCTATAGAAAGTTGAAGCATGTAGTCCTTACCTTTTCTAGGAATCCTTTAAGAATATATGACAAAGTACACCAATAAATAGGTATGGCCTCCAACATTGACTTCATCAAAACTAACAGTCCTCCTTGAGACAACCACTTGTTGCATAACAAATATACTTTCTTCTCTATTTTTTCTAAAACCCATTGCTAATGTTGTTCTCCATATTCATTAGGTTTTAAAACAATACCAAAATACTTTATACCTTCCTGCAAAGCAAGAAACTTGAAAGGAAGCATTCCCTTTAAGAAATTCCTTGTATTTAAAATCACCTTTTTTACATAGATATATAGAATAAGAAATCACATTGAATTTTTTAAATCAAAGAGCCCTTTCTTCTACCATACACTGCACATAGGTCGATACGATCGAGGTGTTCAGACTACACCAGATTCGTTGCTTCTGATCTACCAAACAGAGCGTTGGGTGTCTCGTCCTGACGTGAACTGTAGAGGATGGTTATGAATTTTTTTATTTTAGCTCAATGTTGTAACCAATGATGCCTGGAGAGGGAGGATCGAGGATCTATCCATCGATCCCAAATGAAATAGATGGATTTGCAAGATTAGTTTCCTCATAGAGCAAGAAGACAACCAACGGAACTATGCCGAAGTTTGTTAAGAGAATCGAATATGTTCTTGCGATATCCTTGCCTTTGGAGGATAACATCTAAGTTGCACTCTCTTTGGAAGATCGGGCATTGATAGGGAAGTTTACTGGTCTATGGTCGTCCTTGAAAACCACCAAAAGTTGGGTCCAGATGAACTGGAGGCCTCTGATTACTCGAAACGTAGCTTCATACTCAATGGGACGAGGATAATTCTTGTTTGATTTTGAATTGGCGATAGATAAGGATCTAATCTTTTGAAAATGGTCCATACTTCATCGGTCCGAAAGGTCTCTATCTGAACAGATGGATGCTGGATTTTCACCTAGAGACATATATTCCTTAAGTCGTCCCAATTCGGGTCAGGCTACCAACCATGCCAATGCATTGCAAGCCCAAAAGACCAATATGCATGTGCTCAGATCTACATGGAGGTGGACCTCGAATCCAGTCTTCCTGAGGCAATGAAACTTACAGTAGGAACCTGGTATCATTTTCAAAAGTTGGATTATGAACAGTTGCCTTTCAAGTGCAGAGGATGTCATGAATACGAGCATTTCTTTCACAAGTGCCCTCAGAAACAGGAAGCTCAACCAGAAAATTAAGAAGGATGGCAAGTAGTAAATTAAACCAAAATGAATCAAAAGGGTGGGAAACCACCAAGAAATGAGATGAAAAAGAATGTGCCAAGGAAAACTTCTACGGAGACAAATATTGCACTGCAACAGGACAACAGGAATATTTTTGGCCCATTGCTTAATATAGATGAAACCAATATCGATGAAAACAAAGAATTAGAAAAAGGAGTCGTCCTAACAAGCCAATCTGAGAACGAAGTTAATCCTTTGGCCCATCCAGATCGAAGAGAAGCGGAGGTAAAGGAAGGAGGGAACAAGGAGAATATAGAAGAGAACATTGACTTCGATGAGGAGGAAGAAGAGGAAGGGGAAATCGAGATGATTATAATAGATAAGAAAAAGGCAAGAGGAAGGAAATCGATCAAAGAAATAAGGGAGCAATCCACATACAAAGACAAGCTCCAAGGTTCTCAACAAACCTTGGAAAAACTCCTTCAAAATCCCAGAAATACCCAACAGCAAGGACAATCCCAGAAAGGGATTCCCTTTGCTACCAAGAGTAAGTAATGAAGGCTCTCTCCTGGAACTATAGAGGCATTGGAAGTAAATTTAAGGAGGATGCCATGAGAGATTTAATTCGAATATCCCAACCTAACTTGCTACTTATCCAGGAGACAAAGTTAGAGAAAGAAACATTTCTCCAACTAAGTAAAAAAAATGGAAAAAACGTGGAGGACTTGCAGTCAGCTCTAGGGGAGCCTCCAGAAGAATTGGAACATTGTGGGACGATCATAACTTTGAGTTGATTGAGTCCAAGAACTACACCCACTAGATCCTTACTAAGTTGTTGCATAAAGAAACTAATATCTAGGTAAGCATATTTAATATTTATGTCCCCGTCATATTTATTGGGAAAAAAATGATTGTTGGAACTACTTGAGGGAAGTAAGGAGCAATACTATGTTGGAAAATATCATTCTAGTTGACGATCTAAATGTCATTCTAAATCAAGCTGAGAAAAGATGAGGATATTTGGTCAGAGATCCCATAAGGGAACAAGTGGATGAGATTATTTTAGACTGGGATCTCTCTGATGTCATCCCTTTTAAAGGGAATTTTACCTAGACTAACAAGAGGTTGGGTCCAGGACATATATCTGCTAGACTTAACAGATTTATGATCCAAGATTCCTTTCTACTTCTTAGAGTTAATGCCTCCTCCTACTATTTGGGGGCTCAAACCGTGATCCAATCATTTTAGTGATAAAAAAAATGAATAGAATCTCGGTCCAATTCCTTTCCGATTTAGTCCTCTATGGACTTCTCATAAAGATTTCATGGGACTGGTAGTTAAAATCTGGTATGTCCCTTTTTCAGGTTCATCCTTTTACATTTGGGAAGAAAAGTTAAGAAGACTTAAAAAATATCTCAAGTTGTGGGACGAGTCTATTTCGTCACCAGCTCAAAATAAATCCAAAGACCTCCTATCAGTAAAGGCCCATCAGCTAGCAATGGAGGCAGTTTCGATCACAAAAGAAGCAATAGAAAAGGAAGTCTCTCTCCATTACGATTTACAAGTTGCCTGTAGGAAAGAATAAGAGTTATGGAGACAAAAATCAAGAAGTCTCTGGCTTAAATCCAGGGATTGGAATACTACTTGTTTCCATAAACAAGCAGAGGTAAGGAAGCATTATAAGACAGTACAAGAGATTCATCTTCAAGATCAAGTTGTCATTGATTTTGTTAAAATAAAAGAGGAAGATTCTATATACTTTAGTGTCATCTATTTTGCAGATCCTGTTACTAATCTGTCAATCTCAGTGTTTTTTGATTTAGTGCCTAAGTTGGTCAAGAGAAAGGATAACAAGAAACTTACCCAAAGGATTACGTTAGAAGAACTAAAGGAGGCAGTGGAGGACATGGAAGAAGATAAAGCACTAGGACCAGATGGATTTAGTGCTAGATTCATTAAGATGTGTTGGGATATTATTCATAAGGATTTGATCAAGATGGTGATAGAATCTCAAGAATGTGAAAAAATCAGTGGTGGCACAAATTCAACCTTTCTAGCTCTAATACCTAAAGAGAAAGATGCAGTATATTTTGACAGATTTGGACCCATCTCTTTATGTAATATTGGCTAAAAAATAATCACCAAAATTATGGTTAAGAGACTAAAATACATCATGCCGTGAATCATACCAGAGAATCAAGGAGGTTTCATCAAAGGTAGGAAATTATGGGATAATATCATACTGGTACAAGAAGCAATCCATTTCAGTCTAAAGGATCGTGAGAGAGGTATGGTGGTGAAATCAGATCCAGAAAATGCTTTTGACATAGTTTTTCATTCCTTTATGCTTCATGTGATGCTAAGGAATGGGTTTGAACCTAGCTTTATTCGTTGGGTTAAAGCTTGAATAAGTAAACCATGGATAGCTCCTCTCATCAATGGAAGAGCAACAACATTCTTTTAAGCCTCCTGAGGACTAAGGAAAGGATGCCTTGTATCTCCCTAGCTCTATGCAATCCAAGCTTTAGTGCTCAGTCTACAACTCGAGAAAGCTAGGAAGGGTCAAGACTTAATTGGCATCAAAATGGCTCGTGGAACTAAAGATATCAACCATGTTAATTTTGCAGATGACACAATCTTGTTAGGAGGCACAAGTCATCATATAGCAAGAAGGTTCAAGAACGAACTGGACATCTATTGCAAATCTTCTGGTAGCAAATTAAACTTAAGAAAGAGTATGGTTTATAGCTGGAATATAAATCCAAGAGAGATGATTGAAATCTCTTGTATACTAGGAATCGAGGGAGTAACTAATTGGGAATATTTTAAATATTTGGGAGTCGCAGTATTTAAAAGCAAGCCAAAAACAACTGATTGGAATCCTCTGATAGAAAATTTTAAGAAAAAAATCTTGGCATGGGGGGAGGTCTGGTTAAACTTGGTAGGGAAAATGGCACTGATAAAGTTTGTGCTAAATAGTTATCCATTATGCCAATGCTCCATGATGTTGGATCCTAATGGAATACTCGCTAAAATCGAAGGTCTGTTGAGAGCATTCCTCTGGAAAGGAGGGGAAAACAGTGGTGGTAAAAAATTTACTTTAATAAGTTGGAAAAAAAATAAAAATGCCTTAGTTGGAGGGTAGTCTCCAGATAAGATATCTAAAATATCAAACCCTGGTTGTAGGAGCAAAACCTCTATGGAATATGTTTGAAAAGAAACCGTTATGGAGTAATCAGGTGATAAGGTAGAAATACTTTTCAAGAACAAGGTTGCGATGTCGAGATATTGAACCCACGATGAAGCAAGGCTCCCCTATATTCACTCTCTGCAAGAAAACCCTGCTAAGATTCAAAGAGGAAATATTTTGGATTCCAGGAAATGGTAAGCATGTAATATTTTGGCAGGATTCCATCTTGGGAAATTCACCTCTCACTTCTTTACTATCTCTCAGTAATTTTAAAAATTGGACTGATAACAAAGAAATTTACTATCTATGGGAATATCACGATGGTAATTGAATCCACCTTATCACTGGGTGGGTTGGTCTCTTCCTAATTTCCTAGAAGAACTTGAATATGATGAGAGACTATTCCTCTTCCCTGCTATCAAGGTTAGCCCCTATGGAAAGAGGAGCCAAAGACAAGCGTGGTTGGGGGTATTGAACTGGGAATTACACATCTTCTCAAGGATATAATCATTACTCGACATTTCCAAATGTTCCCAACAATCCTCTGATTTGGAAAAGTATATGGAATTACAAAATTCTGTCAAAAATCTACTTGTTTATTTGGACACTCATGCATGGAAGCATAATAACAGAAGAAAATCTTAAAAGAAGAGGATATGAAGGTCTGTTTCGTTACCCACTTTGTAAGTTAAGCAAAGAAACAAGCCATCATCTATTTTTAAACTATTCCTTCAATCGAAATGTTTGGGAGATAATGGTATGTCCATGGTTTGGAAATTTAGATCTGCCTGCAAGTATTCAATAGGTTTTTTTGAGCTGTGACCGAAAGTATCAAGGCACATTTAAACAAAAAGAAGGCCTTAAATCTTGCTGGCTAATGCTCCCAAAATTTATAATGTGGAACATCTGGATAGAGCGTAACCAACGGATCTTCAACAATAGGGTTCAAGGTCCAGCACAAATTGCAATTAAAACTCAAGTTCTTATGGGATAAACTGTAAGAGAATCTCGATTGCCTAAGAATAATATCGATCTTTCAATCAAAGAATTAAGTTGGTTACATAAATTCAACATTGAAGATCTAGACGTAGCTATGGCCAGATGTCGGCTTCAAGTCTGGGAAATAAGAATGGATCACTCTTAGATGGAAATATGGATGAAGGAGAGGAAACTCTTCAAACTATTCTTTAATGGAGCTTCAAAAGGGAATCCAGGGGTGGTTGGAGGGGGAGGAATCATCATATCTCCCGAAGGGAATAATGAATATGAATATTATTGGAATATTGGAATTGACACAAATAACATGGTTGAAGCTTATGGGATTTGGAAAGGTCTTAAGAAACTGGAAACTCTAGGGATAAAGGAAGCAATTGTGATAGGATATTCTCATCTAATAATCCATGCTATGAATGGCATAAGCCATTTTAAAAACTTAAGATTAACCAGATTGATCAAAAGAATCCAGTCCATTTCAAGAACTTTTTGTCATCTTGAATTTGCACATATTCTTCGTGAGTTGAATATCAAGGCAGATCAAGCAACAAATAAGGCGATTGATCTACAAACTAATGATCTATATACCAACTATCAAATTTCCCAAGTTATCCCTCCCTAAGCGGGCTGAAAATGTGCAAGAAAAAGAGGAGCAACAATCAATACAAAAGACGAATGAACCTACAACAACTAATTCGGAATGTTAGAATGATTATCCCTCTTATTAATGATAGATTATGTTAGTAGTTGTATGGAGTCGAAAGCTTTCAAAATTACTGGTATTGCCAACTCTGGTATTAATATAAACCAGAATTTTGTATTTATTTTAATGGTTTGTCCATTATTTATATAATCTGATCCATAATCGTTTTAGTCAAACAAAAAAATTCACATTTAACTATGTATTTTTATTTTAATATATACTGTAAGAAATTATTAACAAAATTATATTATTTGTTATCCACTTGAATTCGGGTACCACTTTACACTACATCTTTTAATATATCTTGTACATTTTATACTAGGGGAGAGACACCAATAGTGGTGTAGGGACCAAAAGTGGTCATAAAATAGGTCACATAACACTCCATAAACCAATTAGTATAATTTCCACTTAAATAGCTAAAATACTTAATTAATTAAATACATAAAGTCCAAAAGTTTTTCAAAAATTGGCCATAAATTGACTAGCCCTACAACTGTACCAAAATTGAGCCTTCATGCCCAGTTGTTGTATCCTGATAGACCAAATTCTTAAAACATCATGTCATTGTCACCACTTGTAGTATTTTGTTTGAAAGACAACTTCACACCATAAACCATCCTAAAATTTCCAACCAAACATTATTCATGTGCTATCAAATCTATGCCGACGAATGACAAATGGAAATCTTTTCCAAGATTCATGCACATCACTGATCCAATACCCATCCCCACTTGCACAAGTAAACAAAATGAAGTGTTCACCCTCGCTTACTGAATCTATCCATGAACCAACCCTGGAAATGCAATAAATTACCATTAGCTCACTAAAATAAGCAATCAACCATTAATTAGATTACCAGCAAGAGGATAGGCTAGTGTAAACTGCAATATGCAATGAATTAAATACCAACCAAACCTTTCAACTAATCTAATCAACCACTAAACTAATCAAAAGCACAAGGTACCATAAATTGATCAAATGCACAAGGATCAACCATGGCAACCATTGGATAATACTACAACCAATCACAACCACACATTTAGAAAAGCAAATTTGCAATCCATACCAATAACATCCATCATTAATAATTTCATACTATAAATCAACAACAATCTAACTCATTCTACCGTTTTTGCAATTCACAAGTAGAATTCCTTAGCAAATTAGTCCCTCACATAACATACTCGACTAAGGTATTTTTATAGTTAATGCTTTATACATATTTATATGTCATAGTTTTCATGTTCAAGCTAACCCCTACTACTGTAACCCCTCAACCATTTTTCTCATTGACTATTCTATGATGTGTTTAACTCTATTTATGAAAGCAGTTACCAACATTTGACCTAGCATTCAAGAGGGGGGTTAAACTAGGCCTATTAAGACTATTGACTGCTAAGAATGTGGACTACAATTGCATGGGAACTAGCTATTATAAGGGAACGAAGAACTTTAGAGTACATAAGAACTTTACAGTATATAAGGCCCATACAACGAACTAATGTTATATTATAGCTTACAGAATCTCAATTTGCACATTCACTGCCATGGTATCCACATTGTGCATATCTTCCATTAACAAATTCTTGTGCTCGCTAGACATCAAACTATGGACATCAATATTTTGTAACTACACTAACGCTCAAATCCTATGATCAAATCCATTGGTGGAGATGTAATCTTCTACTAAGTTCTTGAGAAGTAATTGATAACACTGGGGAATGAAACTCAATATCGTGGGAATAGAGTTAAACTCTTCTATGTAGTGCAATGAAATGTGGATGAAATGTGGTGTTGGTTTGATGCTCTTTTTCTATTTTCAATGTTTCAATTTCACACTCCAAATTTTCATCGAGGCTCCTGTGTCAATTTGGCTTCCAACTTCTCAAACCTAGACTCCCAAATAGTTCAATGCCATGACCATTGAAATGAGTCCAAAGTTGGCTTCCAACTTCTGAAACCTAGACTCTCTAATAGTACATTGTCATGACCATTGACATGAGCCCAAAGCTAGTTTCCAACTTCTCAAACCTAGACTTTCAACTAGTACATTGTCATGACGATTGACATGAGATGGTGTAGTAGCAAATACTCTTGAACTTCAATAGCAGTAGTGTAGTTTCCTTGTGTTCTTTTACACATGCAAAAAATGGCTATTAATATCAAGAGTGTGCATCCAAGCAAGTGGTCATAGTGTCAAGCACCCAATATGCAAGTAGATTACTACCAATGTATAGAGTGTACAATATTTATTGTCAACCCGGGAAAGTCTTGTATTTCAAGGATAAAATGCACAGTATATGCTTAAACACAAAGTCACTGAAATTGAACAATACTATCCTCTGTTCAACTATGCTCGTCCCAAGAATCTATGTAATCCCATTTATCTTCTAACACTACAATCACAATTACTTTCTGCTATGCTTTGATCTAAGAATGGAAAGATAAGAATCATATCTAAATTACAATTGCAGATGAAAGGAAATCCTATTCACATCCTTGAATGATTAATTCACCTATCCAATCTGATTATTCTAGAAAACCACAAGCGTAATTTGAATATTGATCTAGGAATTCAAATGCGAAGATTGAGTTCGGCTACTCTATAAAACTAAAGTGCAGGAATGAAATTCAGCAATCATAACAATGAAGACAAGTTACAAAGATTCGTGGAACAACAACTAAGACCTCAGGATGAACAGAGCTGTTTACAGTTACCACGTGAATTGCATAAAAGATTATTACCTACTCAGTCGACTGTTACACTATGCCACTACAAATCTCCAGGGAATGCAATCACAACACACTGTAAATCCACACTTACCACAGCAGCTTATGAAAGAAATAGAATCAACATAACATCACACGACAATTGAATTAAAAAGTCCTAATTTAGCTCAGCAATCTCTGTGGAAGGCGGGCCCAGCCTTCACACAGAGATGCTGGATGAACAGGCATAAAAACCCTTAAATCAGAAGTAACTCCTTGTATTAAAAGACAGAGTCATTACACAATCCCTCCTCACTGTTAGGCCCTGGAATTTTCCATTTTCCCATCATTTATCGACATACCTTTCATCCATTTTCTTACCATTATTTCTCATTTATCATTCCATTTGTTGTAGCTGCGCGTTGAACAGCATGCTACTTCCATTGATGTTTTAAGTGGTTAATAGTGATTATTTTCTTTTATCTTTGATTAATTAAAATACTATTATGCATAATTTTACTAATGATGGTTTGTGGAGTGAGTTGTCACGTACAGGACGCTCATATCCAGCTGTTACAGCCTTAACCAGAAACGCATGCCACATAAGAACACCTTGATTTACGGGCATATAAAAACGAATCTCAAAAATCCGAGACATGGGTTTTGTGCGTAACTTTCTCATTTACTTGAATCTTGAGGAAATCGCCAAAAAAAGCTACGGTTTATGATATGCAGGTGGTTCTTCGAGAGGGTATTTTCCAAATTTTGTGTTGCGGTCGGTTCCAAAGTTGCCACCAGTTACGGCCATGTTTCAGCTGTTACAGATCACAAGTTGGGGGTTCAGTTCTTCATTTCCATGAGATAATTTTATGTATAAATATGTAATCAATCTCATTGAGAAGAGATTGATAGAGGGATTAAGCATGATAGATTAGGCAGGATAGGAGATGGATGATAGGAGATGTAAGATAAGAGAGAACACAATGTTATGATGTAGGATTTGATCCAGATCTATTGTAATTCTTCCATTATGATAATACATGTTGCCATTTTCATAATTCTGGAGTTGTAGACATTTATTGTGGAGATCCAGCTCTGCTCAGTGGAGGAAGGGCCCTCTTCCCTGAGCAGATGCTGGTAGTGTTGATTGTAAGTGTTTTATTTTGTAGATCTGTCATTTATTAATTCATGCTTTCATTCAGTAGATTTATCATAGTTGTTTTATTATTCAGTTCATGATTTCATTAGATTTATCATAGTTGTTTTCATGTTAATTCATCTTGATAGATCGTTGGCCAACTTAGCATTGCTTTCAGGTTTATGTATTTAGATCTTGTTTTATAATAATTTATTTTGATGAAGTATGATTAGATTTACAGTGTGATTTTATGAATAGGCTGAGGATTGATTTACTTTCAAGCAGGTGTGATTTAGTCTACAAATAGTTACGATTGCATACCAATAGATCAACAATGTCAGGTAGAAATTGTGCATGCATAGATCTTGCACGATAACTTTGAAATAAAAGACTTCCTCAGGTTGATAATTTATGTTTAGCACCCTGTATGTTAAGTTTTAATTAACTGGCATATAGTGAGCACGACATTTTGGCGCCGTTGCCGGGGAAGTTATTAATTGTGCAAAAGTACATCTGACATTGTTTTGCAGATGCATTGTTAAAATAGGGCATGTAGGTTGCATGATTACATTTCAGTTTATTGAATTTATTTTGAGTGTTAATTTTCTGTCTTTACATTCAGTTTTATTTCATTTTCAATCTTTGCAATATAAATCTTATCATTCCCCTTAGTGGTGTTGTAAGCACCACCCATTCTACTAACAAGCTAACAGGAACATTCGAAGGAGGAGCCTAAAGATAGCACATGAAGAATCTAATGAAGAGATGGCAGGTAAGAAAGATGCAGAAGTTGTTACCCTTGAATTTCCCATCAGAGATTCGAGAGGAGTGGCACCAACAAAAAGAATTCCCCCACATGTTCTACCAAATTTTCACGGTTTGGAAAACGAAGACCCTGATGTATTTTTATTTCAATTTGAAGTACTTTGTAGAGGATATGGTTATTGTGCTAATGATCAAAACTTGAATGTGTTTCCCCTTACTTTAAAAGGAACAGCCCTCCGATGGTTCATGAGCCTCGGTGGGAATTGTATACAAACTTGGGAAGATATGAAACATGTGTTCTTGAAAAGGTACCAAGATTATTGCAGGGTCAATGAAGACATCTTCGAAATGACACAAGGAGAAGAAGAGAGTCTAGAGGAATACATAGAACGATTTCAATATAACCTCCAAATATCCAAACAGAGGAATCTAGGGAAGGAAATCTTAAAAACACTTCTACTCAAGGGAATCCAAGCTGAATGTTTAGAAATATTGAATCTGATCGGAACAGGTAATGTATTTCAGTTAGCATATGATGACATTTGTGAGTTATGTAGAAGGTATTCAAGAGGAAGTTTCAAGACTGGTAAGAATTCTAAGGAACTTTTATCTCTATTTTTGAAATCTGCTGCAAAAACAAGAGTTTTACGAGCTAAAATCAATAATTTATTTGAAAATTCTAGTGGTGGTATCAATGATTCACTAAATTCGGAATTGGTTATTTTGCAGGATAAGGAAAAGCAGGAGGAGATAAGAGAAGCAAGGGATTTCCCTTTGGATAGTCTTGAAAGTTGTGGTATATGTGACTTGAATCGTTCCACAAATCTTTGTCCCTCCTTACCAAAGATGAAAGAAACATATCATAGAGATCTGGGAGTTGCAGCCAACTCGTTGCAACAGTCATGTCAACCATGGCCTACATCTATGGTTCAAAATTCTATCCCTCTATTTCCTTACTTTCATACTCAACCATTGAATACTCTTCCACCATGGCAGCTGTTGCAGCCTCAATTTAACTCTTACCTACCTTACCCACAAGGTTGGAATGGCCCATCTTATGATCATATAGCCACTCTCCCTCATGCTGCAACACAACTTGGTCCCTAAATATCAACCTCACAACTCAATCATCTACATCAGCCACATCTATCTTCTCATCAAACTCCTTGGTATCTAACACAATTTCCTGTCCAATCCACCCTCCACCCTAACCATAATAAAGCAGTACAGTATGCTTACAATGCTGAACTACAAAATGTTCCTACATTTCCCTCTTGTTCTACCTCATCTACACCATTGCAAAAAGGTTGTGCGTTGTTGCAGCAAGTCCATACGAGGCCTGAGCATGTTTTAGATCCAAGATTTGCAGATGGAGTTTCTTCTACTCCTCATAAGCAAGCAGACAAGATCAACAATACACATGTAATATTTGATGGAGAACAGCCATTGGAACCAAAAGCATCATTCACATCATTAGATCCGAAACTCTTATGCATTGAGGAAGATCAGTTTAATAAGGATCTTCATGGTGTAACATCCATGAGCAATCAAGGGAACAAAGACTATATTGAAGCTTGGTTTCAATCTGTCATCGGTCTGCAGCATCATTCCATGCTTCACCAATTCTTGGCAGCATCATTTCAAGGGAAGTTGATCTCTCATATCCTAGCATTCATAAAGTTATATTTTTCTGTTGGGAGTATGAGCATACTTAAGTCATTTTTTTGAAAATGGCTCCATTGGAAATATGCATACACTTGAACAATTTTTTTTTCCAAGTAGAATAAGGTAGGGTAGAATAACATAATAAAACCATGCTTATGTTTGTTTAAGTTTTATTTTTTATTTTTGAATAAGTATGCTCTCTTCCTGCGCCTTGTTGCAATCTGGAAGATCAGAAAGTAGAAAGATGAGGAATGGGTATGAGATGTTTTCATGAATGCTTTGGAATTGTTGACTATTTGAACAAAAATGCTTAAGTCATTTTTGTCATCAATTTCCCAATTTGTCTCTATTTGTTACAAATAAAAATAAAAATATCATGAAAACAAAATTACAGTAATTATGGAAAGTGAATGGACGATCCACAGGAAAATGAGCCCATGATTATGGAACACTTCAAGCTTGAAATTTGACATGAATTTGTTAGCAGCAACACCCAGCTGTGAGTGATTACTCTCAGCTACAACGAGTTACAACACTAGCTGTGACAGGGAGCTGCAACACCCAGCTGTGACTGTGCTATAGGTAAAAATTTATGAGATTGAGATATGTGTGTGTTCCACATCATGATATGTCTTTAGTTTTTATTTCCCATAAAAATTCACATGCTTTATTTCAACATTATGTCATTTTTTAAGAGTTGCAGTTGTGGCTGCAACAAACCGTGTAAGTCAATCTAGGTGCTCAATGCTTGAAATTTTTGGTATGGATGTGTGTTATATTTAAACTTACATGATTTAAAAACATTCACATCTATTCCAATCACTTTTTGGGGTCAAATTTCATTTATAAAATTTTTGGTGACATTTTTGGCTTAAAATTTTTACTGAAACACAGTCGGGACAGTCCATTTTTGGGAGACCAAATGAACTTATTTTTAAAACCTGTTTACATCCCAAGTAGCCCTTTGAATCTAGTTTCCAAAACAATTTGAATTTTTACAATTGGGAGTCAAACGAAAATTTATGGCCAAAATACTAACAGGATGTCAAGCTGACAGCTTAGGAACAGAGATTGGACAGTCAATTTTTGGATGTCTTATTGGATATATTTTGCAAACCCGTTTAATTTTTATATTCCATTATGAATCTAGTTTACAACGCAATTTGAATCACTCCATTCCGATATCGTATGTAAATTTTATGACCAAAATACTGACTGCCTATCACAAATCTGCATTCCTAAAACTCTATTTTCTAGACTGTTCATTGGCTTATTTGACCCATCAATTCTTATTGGATTCAAAACATTTTTCTAATAGAGATACCTACATGAATATAATTCCATCTCCAATTGGAATCACATCAATCCGTTATCAAACGAAAAAGTTAAGCCTAAAACCGTGATTGTTGGTCTAGTCCAGAATTCGAAAAAAACACCTTGTCATGCAGGCTATTACTGAGTGATTTGGAAGATAATTGCATAGAATTTTAAAAACCTGTTTCTAATGGAAATAGACATATGAATTTACTTTCATTTGGCTTTGTAATCACTCAAATTGGACAAGGAACGAAGAAGCTATGATCAGAATACCGTTGGTGAGTCTAGATGGACATTGCTCTCTTGCAGGTATAAAATGGATTTTGCTTTGTTCATTTTTCTTTGAATTTGTTTTATGAGTAATTGCTTGTTGTTTTTTTCATAAGTTTTGGGTGAAGAGAGACCAATAATCTATCTTCTTCCATCATCTCATGTTTTATTGCAAGCAAATGTTAGGTTTTGCAGGTCCTTGGAAGAAGAAGGTCAATGCATGCATGAGTGACTCTTCAAGACTTTTTATCAATTTGCAAATGGATTGAGCACATAAAAAAAAATGGAGAGATTAATGTGCAAACCATATAGATTCCAATGTTTCCGAAGTCAGGTCCCATTGCTACATGCCAAGAATCATTTTTAGACACCTGTCATCCCACTTATTGCTGAAAGAAACCCCTCAAGAAGCCAATTTCCCTATGGTAGATTCATTCACCCTCCTCATTTCAAAACCCCAAAAATCCATTCATGTCAAAGTCCCATTTTCCACTGCTTATGTAGTCACCATAACCATTTTATTTCCCATCACTACTACATCATGACTTCACATATACTTTTCGCTTCTGAGTTTCATGTTGGTCCTATTTTTCACTATGATTCTTCACAATCATTTATTTTGTACTCGTATTGGATGATGTGGAATGCATTAAGGTCCACCTTCCAATGGTCTTGTCCCATCGACTCCGACACATCATCTAGGATCAAGATTAGAGTTTTTATAGTGCCCTAGTATCTGCATGAATCAATGGCAAATTTCCTTATTGTTAATCATGGGGATTCATCAATGCCTCTTGATTGACAAATCTTGCAGGTGACTCGACTCCAGCACATCCGTTCATACCTGTCAAGATGCGCTAAGATACTTTAGAGCTCACTGTCATCAAAGGTGAGTTTCTTCACATTGGTTAACGGCATACATTAATGGCTGGTAATCCAATGATTTCTTTCCATGCTCGACTTCAGCACATTCATTCGCATGGTAAGAATTGTACCTCGGTTTTGCAGCAGTTGAAGATTATGTGATCTAATGGTTTCAACAGTGATTTGCAGCATCATTTGTTTAGTATTTTTGCAATTCCTTTCCATTTTCAGTTCAGCAGTTGATTTTCAGAATAAGAGAAAGGGCTTTCTGCTTCTATGGTAGAATTTTTCCTCATCAATTGTCTCAGCAGTTAGACTTTACACACAACCAGCACAACATCATGGATCAAATTCAGTCTCATCCAGTTTCAGCTCTCATATACATATGTCTCAGCATCAGATCAGCCTACATAGCTCCAGCATACACCAGTCCATTCATGTCAACCAAGGCTTCCATGGAGGTAAAACTTGAGGTAAAATAGCATGAGTTTTTTTATTTGTTAAAGATTTAGGAAAATGTCATGAAGAACCACTAAGCATTAGCCATCTCCATTTTCTATATAGCATATTATGTCCATCCATTCCCATCATTTCCCACTCAGTTTAACACTTCATCATTCATGCACATCCACTTCAAGTTCCAATCCAACATCTCACCAACCCAACTGACCAAGCATGAAAAAAATGATACCTTATTGTTGTCACACAAGAACCAGTAGTAAGAAAATAAGTCTTACTGCTGCCACACAAGAACCAACAATAAGAAAATAACATTGCTGCTGCCACACAAGAACCAGCAGTAAGAAAATAAGTCTTGCTGCTGCCACACAAGAACCAGCAGTAAGAAAAGAATCATTGCTGCTGCCACACAAGAACCAGCAGTAAGAAAATAAACCTTGTTGCTGCCACACAAGAACCTACAACAGAGGATGCATTTCAAAGGTATGTGTTTCTTGGTTCACCTAATACATAAATCGGTTCAAACGCATGGATGTTGTGGCTGAAGAAGAATATAGGGGACTTAGTGCAAGTTACATGAATGGCTCTTCTATCAAAAACCACATATCATCATTTTCAGTATATACAAGATAGAAGGAAAGTTTGAAAGTAATAATATCAAGTCTTATTACCGTAATTATGAGGAATGGAAATCACAACATTCCTGTAGCAGTGCATACCAGCGTTATCTTGTACATTCAAGGCAGAGAAATGATAACATTTATGACTGGTTCTAATCTTTTATGGGCATATTTCAAAATCAGTAATTGCAGCAGTACTCCAACACATCTTTAACAGTATTGTGTTGTAGGTAAAAGATGAGACAATTTTATGACATTCCTTTCTCCACATGAAGGTTGGAGGGCTACAAAACTCAGCGAAATTTCCATATTTTATCTTAGGGCAGCCACATCTTTGCTACTTCATCTTAATTACATGGTAAAATTGGCATTTTGATACCATAAGCTGATTTGAATTATGTTCGGTGCTATCACAAAGTTATATGCATGAGTATTGTTGAGTGATTAAGAGCCATATAAATTTGATATATGCATTTATGTAGCAACATTCTAAACAGATCTATGCTATATTCTTCTCCATGGAGCAATGGGCCGGCTGTTACAAGTGAAATGTTTGTGAGAATTTGAGAATCATTGAATGTTGCATATGTTAAGTTTGGGGGAGATGGCTACTTTCCAACTAAGATCACAACTCCTACTTTCCATGAGGACATGAAAAATTCTTCAGTTTGGGGGAGGAGCTACTATGCTTGCCGCTTTTTCATTCACATTCATAATTTGGATGCATATTGTTCTTCACATAAAATGTTGAATTTGAATTGAGAATATCTCACAAACCACGAATTGGATCCTCATGAAATTTGGACAGGGAATGCATAACAACATGATGAACAACCGTGGCAAGTTTCAGCTCAATCCAGTGCACGATTTTCGAGAAAATGACCATCATCACCTACAGCCAATTTGCATTTTTCTCGAAATCCGTGATGTGGGTTTGTCTAATTTTTGGCATGGAGATGCATTAGAGTGGTAGCTACTTTTCTACAACATTTCATCCCAACCCAGTTCATCGTTTGGTAGAAAATGGTTTCAGAAGTTTCCCGTTCAAAAAGGCTAAAACACCGTAAAATATTGTCGTTTCCCGTTTTCCGGCAGCTGCGACATCTTTTCCGGTGACCGTTTTTCGGCAGCTGCGACATCTTTTCCAGCGACCGTTTTCCGACAACTGCGACATCTTTTCCGGCGGTCGCTTTCCGGCAGCTGCCCATTTTCCGGCGGCTGGGACATCTTTTCCGGCGACCGTTTTCCGGCAGCTGCGAGTCCGCCAAATACGGTGCTAAATTTAGCGTTGTTCTGCCAAATTTGCCATTAAAACCTTCGCCAACTTCTCTGCTAAAATAAGCTGACTCCGCCAAATTCACCGCTACATCTAGCACTGTTCCGCCAAATTCGTCGCTAAAACCTTCGCCAAATTCTCTGCTAAAATAAGCTGTGACTGTCAAACTTCTACTAAAGAGCTACGAATCCGCCAAATTTTCTGCTAAATCCTCCGCTAAGTGACTCTGCTAACTTTTGTTAAACTCTCCATTTCTTCTAGCTGCAGTTGTGCGAATGGTAAAATGAACGAGTGAATGAGTTTTTTTTCAAGTTGGATGCTACATAGGTATTGGGTTGCATGAGGACATGCAGCAAGTTCAGTTTGGGGGAGATGTTGGGCCCTGGAATTGTCCATTTTTCCATCATTTATCGACATACCTTTCATCCATTTTCTTACCATTATTTCTCATTTATCATTCCATTTTTCATCCATTTGTTGTAGCTGCGCGTTGAACAGCATGCTACTTCCATTGATGTTTTAAATGGTTAATAGTGATTATTTTCTTTTATCTTTGATGAATTAAAATACTATTATGCATAATTTTACTAATGATGATTTGTGGAGTGAGTTGTCACGTACAGGACGCTCATAACTAGCTGTTACAGCCTTAACCAGAAACGCGTGCCACATAAGAACACCTTGATTCGCGTCTTGATTTGCGGGCAGATAGAAATGAATATCAAAAATCCGAGACATGGGTTTTGTGCGTAACGTCCTCATTTACTTGACTCTCTAGGAAATCACCAAACAAAGCTATGGTTTGCAATATGCAGGTGGTTCTTCGAGAGGGTATTTTCCAGATTTTGTGTTGCGGCCGGTTCCAAAGTTGTCAGCAGTTACGGCCATGTTTCAGCTGTTACAGATCACAAGATGGGGGTTCAGTTCTTCATTTCCATGAGATAATTTTATGTATAAATATGTAATCAATCTCATTGAGAATAGATTGATAGAGGGATTAAGCATGATAGATTAGGCAAGATAGGAGATGGATGATAGGAGAGAACACAATGTTATGATGAAGGATTTGATCCAGATCTATTGTAATTCTTCCATTATGATAATACATGCTGACAATTTCTTAATTCTAGAGTTGTAGACATTTATTGTGGAGATCCAGCTCTGCTCAGTGGAGGAACGGCCCTCTTCCCTGAGCAGATGCTGGTAGTGTTGATTGTAAGTGTTTTATTTTGTAGATCTGTCATTTATTAATTCATGCTTTCATTCAGTAGATTTATCATAGTTGTTTTATTATTCAGTTCATGATTTCATTAGATTTATCATAGTTGTTTTATTATTCAGTTCATGATTTCATTAGATTTATCATAGTTGTTTTCATGTTAATTCATCTTGATAGATCGTTGGCCACCTTAGCATTGCTTTCAGGTTTATGTATTTAGATCTTGTTTTATAATAATTTATTTTGTTGAAGTATGATTAGATTTACAGTGTGATTTTATGAATAGGCTGAGGATTGATTTACTTTCAAGCAGGTGTGATTTAGTCTACAAACAGTTACGATTGCATACCAATAGATCAACAATGTCAGGTAGAAATTGTGCATGCATAGATTTTGCACGATAACTTTGAAATAAAAGACTTCCTTGGGTTGATAATTTATGTTTAGCACCCTGTATGTTAATTTTTAATTAATTGGCATATAGTGAGCACAACACTCACAGCTAATACAGTGAATGAATTATATGTTCAGCAAAACCCCCTGGGTCGAGACAATTCTCCATATTTATATCGCGTGGATCATAACATCTGATCCTATTATGGGGCAGCCATGAAGATCTCTGATCTTCAGGCACCCTAAATGACACTAGCTATTACAAACGTGGCATGATAAGAAAATAGAAAGCACAGGAAAACTGTTAATTGCCCCAGGAGTAGCGATATTTTCTGATTACGACTACACCCGAGCAGCAATGTACTATGGATCTCCAGATCTGGCGCATTCTGTTGTAGCTGCCTGGTCACAGCTTTATCTGAGATATCGCACTAGAACCGCATGCCTTCGGTGATGATAGGATGGCTGAGGATCAGCTTGAGCAGTGAATATCCATCATTTTCGAGACTTGTTCAGCCAAATCTTCCTGCAGTCCACTTATCTCAAACTACCTTTATAAACCATAATATGTTAGCACATCGAGAGATACACAGCCTTAATTATCACAATCATAAGTATTAATAAAATAAAGCAATGACGAGTCATACCTTGGTAGTTTGAAGAGTAGAGTGGGGATAACATGTCTGATTGGTATGCTGAATGGGGTAGGATAGGGGAATAAGAGGTAATTAAGGGTGGTTAAAAGAGGCCATTTCTGGGCTCAACATCTCCCCCCAACTATCATGTTGCATGTCCTCATGCAACAACCTCCATCATTCAGAATCTGAATCTTGCACTGAGCTCTGTTCGTGAAGAGAGAAGAAGTTGTAGGGGAACTCAGGCACCCCTTCTCTCTTTAAGAACCCTTTGTGAGCAATCGAGTATTTCCAGCATCGCTGCTCCTCTGCCTTAGTTAGTGAGAAGTCCACTCTATGCGGTTTTGTTGGCCACCAGATGAGGGGGAATTTAAATTTCAAACCTAACCAATTAGCCCCACATTCCCTGATACATCCAACATAGCCCTTGACCCTGGAAAGTGCATGTTCAAAATTCCTGAAACAATAGGGGTTTCAACTTCTGAGTATAGGAGAGGCAGCCTGCCATCTGTGCTTACTTCCTTTTAATGCTGCTTGTTGCTGTATGGAAATATAGTCGGTCAACGTAGAAATCACTTATTCCTGAAGTTCCATTATGTGTCGAGCCAGGATAGGACATGAAAGCAAACTCTTATACCGAGCAATAAGAATACCAGGATTCTAAGGCTCACTTTGAACCCATGGGTTAGAGTGAGCTTCATTGTGAGAAAAGGTTTGAAAAGACCTTTCCCATTGAGCATGACTGCCTACAAAAGAAGCAAAAGCCCTCAGTTGAACATCCCCTGAAAAAGGGACAGGATTTGAATGGCGATCCAGAGGGCAAGCCATCTCATGCAAGTATAGTTCACACAGCAAATTTTGATCTTCAAAATTACTTCCAAAAATGTTTCCAAAAACTTTGCTGAGGTCGTTATCTCAAATAACCTCCCTTCTTTCACAGCTTTCAACTTAAACCAAACAAACTGTTCAAACAGGAAGACGGGGTAAGACGAAGAAGGCATCCTGGTGCCCAGGAGTTCTTGAGAGAGAGCATACATCTACTCTTTTTTCCTCTGCATGAATTGGAACTTTTTCAGCTCCCTCAAATTGCTCTATATCTCTTCTTCCCGAATTCTCTGGGTCATACGTTCTTCTGCCTAATTCTCCTCCAATCCCCTGATAATCTTTCTATGCTCACTAAGATAAATCATCCCTCCCTGGTATTCCTCCACCTAGCTCTTCCATTTGATCACCTCCATTCTCAGAATTGAGACTTCTGCTGTAAGGTTCAGGATTTCCTCTTTATGATGTTCCTCTTTGTCTGAGTCCAGTCCAGGTCAATGAAATTTCTAAGGGTCTTAGTCCTCACCTTGTCACTTGATGTGCCCCATTGGGCACCCTACACATCTGAAGCTATTTTGAGAGTTGTTGGTTCTTGTGTGACAGCAACTTCCTCTGGATTTTCTTCAATAACTGCATCCATCACTCCTAGAGACACTGGTTCTTGTGTAACAATGTCTTCTTTTTGGGCACCCTGCACATCTGAAGCTATTTTGAGAGTTGCTGGTTCTTGTGTGACAACAACTTCCTCTGGACTTTCTTCAACAGCCACATCCATCACTCCTAGAGACATTGGTTCTTGTGTAGCAGTGTCTTATTTTTGGGCACCCTACACATCTGAAGATATTTTGAGAGTTGTTGGTTCTTGTGTGACAGCAACTTCCTCTGGACTTTCTTCAACAGCCACATCCATCACTCCTAGAGACACTGGTTCTTGTGTAACAGTGTCTTCTTTGTCCTTCTGCTGCTGAGATTGGATGTCTTCTTCAGTGTGCAGCTGCTCCTCAAGGATTTCAGTATTGCCTGAGGATTGTGTTTGGACTTGTTCATCTTCACTCCAATGCATATCAGGGATGATATCCACTTCAGGGTTATCTTCTAGTTGCATTTCAAGAGTCCTTGCTGCAACCTCCAAGGATGTTGGTTCTTGTGTGACAACATCCTGGCTCACTTCTTCATCTCCCTGTTGTTTTGGTTCCTCTTCTATGATTTCTGTGTCATGGGAACATTCTGGAGTTGTAGTACAGATTTCTTTATTAAACTCCAGAGTGTCCTCAATCCCAAGTTCTTCTCCCATCTGTTTGGCCATTTGGACAAGCACACTCAGGGATGCTGGTTCTTATGTGACAACACCATGTTCAATCTCATCATTGTCTTGCCTTTTTGGTTCCACTTCTATAATTTCTGTGTCATGGGAACATTCTGGAGTTGTAGTGCAATCTTCGTCCCCACCATCAGGAATGATTTCATCCCTTGGTTCCTCTGTCCCAGAGTTGGTGGCAACTTCAGCAAGAATATTCAAAGATGGTGGTTCTTGTAGGTGCAGACTATTGTGTTGTACAAGCCCGAATTACAATCCTGTGGCCTGCTTCCTTAAAGATTTCCCCACAGGTGGGACAGACCACTCTCTCTTCTTCCTTACCAGGCTCAGTAGAGTTTGATCCCTCCAATTGGTCCGCAGCCTCCACCAATGTGTGCATTTTCCTTTCACCCTGCTTCCTGCAGGTTTCTTTCCAATTTTCCAATTCCCTTCTAAGTATTTGGACTTCCTCTTTTAATAGTGTATTCTCAAATAGAATTCCTTCAATTTGGGGCTCTTCCTCGACTGGCCCTTGTGGGGCATCAATTCGCCTGGGTTCAAGAGTAGGGAACTCAATCTGTGCCTCTAAGGTTGCCCATCTTTTTCTTGCTGCTTCTGCTACTGCAACTGACCTGGCTCTTTTCCTTCTTATTAGTGGGGTTACCTTAATTTCATCAATTGATCTCTTCCTTTTCCTTTGTGGTGCTGGAATATCAGGATTCACAGCTGAGGTAGAAGGAATGTCCCCAGTTCTAGCATTTTCTTGTTCCTTGGGTTGTTCTTCCTTAATCAAAGTTCCTCCCCATTTAGGTGAGGATTCAATTGTCACCAGCTCAATATTTCCTTCCATTGTTATGGCTCTGTCACCTTCGGCTTCAATTGTTGCAGCATTTAGTGCTGCTCCAATTTCACCTTTTGCTGTCAGAGCTACCCTGTTATTTGGGTCTTCCACGGGATTTTTATCTACATCCTCTCGCAATTGCTCTGTTTGTGCTCCTGGTTGATCTTCTTCTGATCCAGTTTCATCTCCCCCCCCAACTACATTGGAGGGGCTTCAGTCCTCCTGTTGTGGTTCGTGTCCCCCCAGCTGTGGATGGGCCTATTCTTGTTCCATTGGGACACCGGGAAAAGGAGCGGGTTTCTAAGCTCGAGCTGTAAATTGCTCCCAGGTTATATTATATTGAGCAAGGGTCCTCAAGATAATTAATTTGATGAGGCCATGGTGGGTCAATGAGGCGAGTGGATGCCTAGCAGCTTGAACAAACCTCGCCATATGATGCAAATCATGAAGCAGATAATATGGAATGTTCAACAGAATCCTATGGCGGAGATGAGATAGTAAAGGCAGTTCAGAATTATAAACGGTTTGGTACCTACCTTCACAAGTGATATATTTCTTGAGGAAGACAGCAACCTGGTCCCATGGCTGCGGCAATGACTGTAGTGCTATCCCTCTTCTTGATGTGCGAACCTGCTCCCCTTCTATTAAAAAGTCTTGCAATGCTGTAGTAGCGGGGACTCGACGTCCAAACCAAGCCCTTCCCACCTAAGGGATGGCAATGACCTCAGATATAATGGCCTCAGAGACTTCGACGCGCAACCCCCAAACCTCTGAGTAAGTTTCTGTGAGGTTCAGAGCAAATTGTAAGGCTACTTCACAGTTGAATCCGTCCAAACGTTCAAAAAATTCCATCCAACCGGCGGCTTGAAAGATGGCGAAGACCGCAACATTTCTCCTAAGTGCCTGTGTATTTGAAGGTTCATAACGAGCTGGAATCCCCATGGTTCTGGCTTCAGTCTGAGTTTGTTGTTCAACGGATTACAGACTCCGACAATGGAGGTTACGACACAGAAGATGCACGGACCGCTGAGAGGAGATGTTAGGCGAATTTGGAAAGTTTCAGCACACCAAGTTATTTGAAATTTCATTCCGAATGGGGGAAGGTCGCGGTTATTAGTCTTTACGTCGCACGGGCAAAGAATTAATCAGGCAATAATGGGCATAAAAATAGAGGTACAACTGATATTGTTAAATCATATCAATACTTAATCACGTGATTAATCAAAGCCATACCTTTGAGACTGCGCGTTGGATATCCTTCGGAGAATAATGGAACGTGTGGTTGCTGACGTTGCGGAAGCCGAACTTGTGCGCAGTCATTAATTATAATCATTATAACCGAGATACTGCAATAATTATTTCCGCCAGTGAAGCACAAACCATCACGTCTAAATGGTCGGAATGATGAAAAAAAATGCCACCTTATGAACCAGATTGTCGGCACGAGGAGGAGGAATCGGAGCCATATCTAGAGGAATTAATGGCGTACAAAGCAATTTTCCAATAACACAGGAGTTACCACCACAGGTTATAAAGAAATTGAAGCAGAGACCCGACCCGTAATGCTGGAAATATCAGCCAAATATAGCGAATTTGCAGCTGCCAGGAAAGATGTCGTTGCCGTCGGAGAAAGGATTACGACCGCCGGGAAGGGTGTCGCAGCCGTCGAAAAAATATCACGGTTGCCGAGAAATATGTCGCAGCCGTCGGAAAAAGATTATAGGCGCCGGGAAATACGTCCTAGCCGTCGGGAAAAAGGTCACGGCCACCGAAAAAGATGTCGCAGCCATTGGGAAAGGATCACGGTCACCGGGAAAGGTGTCGCAGCCATCGGAAAAAAGATCACGGCCATCGGAAAAATGTGTCGCAGCCGCGACAAATTTATTTAAGGAAAGGAAAATATGGCGCGAGAAGGCACAAAAAAATGAATCCCATTCGACATGCCCAATCAGATCATATCCCTGGGCGCTTCCCTGCAATTCTTAAAAAAAACAACAACAAACAAAGAAGATCAAATGCAAAAGAAAAACAATATGATGAAATAGGAAAAAAAATAGCAATTATTTATGTACAGTAATTCAAGCGTGATTTACAGTGATCACTTAAGGATTGATAGAGGCAGAGAGAAGTTCCTGCCCTGGTGCTAGCTGATAATCTAGGTCAACGGCAATTTGTGAGATAAATGCACCCTTTGAAATTGGCTTACGGTACAGTCGCAGCCTGTGACCATTAGCAAATAATGGTACACGGTTTTCATCAATGGTCACCAGGCGGACAGTGCCGTTATCAAATACCCTATCTACCAGGTATGGGCCCAGCCACCTTGTGCGTAATTTGCCTTTGAAATCTCTTTTGAATCTGGAATCGTATAGTAATGCCGAGTCTCCCTCATAGAAGACCTTCTTTTTAATGAATCGGTCAAGCCAATTGGATCTCTGTTGCTGAATTAACACAGTCTGGTCTACTGCAGCTAACCAATTCTCGTCCAGTTCATTCAGTTGATTTAATATTCTTTTCTGGGCTTCAGTTTCATCCAGATTCACTTCGGTGGCTGTCTTCAGGGTCTTGATTTCAAATTCAATTGGAAAGATGGCACTTTTTCTATACACTAAATCATATGGAGAGAAACCTGTGGTGTTACGCCAAGTCGTGCGATATGCCCACAGTGCTTCCGGAAGCCTGTCAGCCCAATCTTTTCGATGGCTCTTAACTATCTTGGTAAGGATGGCTTCAATAACTTTATTAGTGCTCTCCACCTGGCCATTGGCTTGAGGATGGTAAGGTGAAGTTACCCTATGTTGAACATGATACTTCTGTAGTAGGGATTCAAATTGATGCAACATAAAATGCGGTCCCCCATCGGTAACTACATCCTTAGGAACCCCAAAATGGGTAAAGATTTCACTGTATAGAAAATCAATCACAGCCTGGTCATTAGCCTTATCCAAAGCTACAGTTTCTACCCACTTGGTCATATAATCGGTACAGACCAAAATGTAGGATTTCTGTTTGAAATGAGGGCTAATAGGGCCAACGAAATCCAGAGCCCATCTATCAAACAGTTCAAGTACTACTTGACGTTGTAGAGGCATCTGATCTGATCTGTTGGGCTGGCCCATCCTTTGGTAGCTATCACAGGACTGAACATACCTTTTAGCATCCCTGAAAAGAGTTGGCCAATAGTATCCCATCCTCGGCGCTTTGTGCCCTGTCCTTCTGTCTGCAAAGTGTCCCCCACAAGGTTCATCGTGACAGGCCTTCAGCATATGAAAGATTTCATCTTCCCTTACACACCTTCTAATCTCAAGATCAAGACCTGTGTAGAAGAGATGACCATTTACCCAACAATACCTGGCACTTTGCTGGATGATTTTCCTCTTTTCTCTTTTAGACATATGTGCCGGGAGCTTTCCTGCAACCAGATAATTAGCAACGTCTGCATACCAAGGGGAATGAGCTGAAAGTGCGAATAGATGTTCATCTGGAAAAGAGTCCTCAACAGGAAAATTATCATCACTGTTTGTGAAACGAGATAAAAAGTCAGCGACAACATTTTCTTTCCCAGGTTTATCTATGATGGTAATATCAAATTCCTGTAATTATAAGAGCCACCTGGTCACTCTGGCATTAGTGACTGGTTTGTTCATTAAATATTTAATGGCAGAGTGGTCATTGTGCACAAACGTAGGATACCCAGTAATGTAATGTCGAAATTTATTAATGGAGTAAACGATAGCTAAGAATTATTTTTCAGTGACAATATAATTACGTTCAGCAGGGGCTAAGTTTTTACTAATATAATAAATTGCATAGGGTACTTGACTATCCTGCTGTCCTAAAACTGCTCCAATGGCAATATCAGAAGCATCTGAAGAAATATGAAAGGGTAGGGTCCAATTAGGTTCTCTTAAGATAGGAGTTGTAGACAGCTTCTCCTTAAGCTTATCAAACGATGTCTGGCATGCTTCACTCCAAACAAACTGTGCATCCTTCATTAACAAAGAAAACAAAGGAGAAGCAAGTTTGGAAAAAAATTCTATAAATCTTTGTTGGTATCCAGCATGCCCCAGAAAACTTCGCACCTCTTTTTGAGTTGTAGTAGTAAGTATATTTTTTATCACCTTGATTTTTGAGGGCTCCACCTGAATGCCATTGACAGAGATGAAGTGCCCCAATACTACCCCTTCACTCATCATCATATGGCACTTTTCAGTGCTTAAATAGAGTTGGGTCTGTTCACAACGAGTTAAAACTTTCTTTAAATTTTCCAATGCTTCCTCAAAATCCTTGCCGTAAGGAGTAAATTCGTCCATAAAGATTTCCATACTATCATTAACTAACTCAGAAAATATGCCAATTATATCTCTTTGAAATGTTGCTGGTGCATTACATAAACCAAAGGGAAGCACTCTATAGGCAAACGTTCCCCATGGACAAGTGAAGGTAGTTTTATCCTGGTCCTCATGAGCAATCTGAATCTGATTGTACCCGCTAAATCCATCCAGGAAGGAGAAGAACTTCTTCCCCGATAGGGTGTCGAGCACTTGGTCAATAAAGGGCAAAGGGAAGTGGTCCTTTTGTGTGGCTTTGTTCAGCTCCCTATAGTCGACACAGACTCTCCATTTACCATTTTTCTTGGGTACAATTACGAGCGGGGAAACCCACTCGCTATCTAAAATAGGATATATAAATCCTGCTTCGAAGAGTTTCTGAATTTCTTCCTTCACTATGTCCCTCAGATTGGGGTTCATTCGTCGTTGAGGCTGACACACAGGCCGGGAGTCACTTTTAATATAAATATGATGTGTGCACATATTAGAGGGAATACCCCTCATGTCTGTATACTCCCAGGCGAACACCCCCTTGTGTTTTTTCAAGAGACTGATCAGGTGCTTCTGTTCATCTAAGGAGAGATTAGGATTAATATTCAAGGTTTTTCCAGACTCTACCTCAATAGGAATACTTTTTTACTTTTTCAATACTGGGATTATGTGTGTGTCACCGACTAGTGTTTCTTCTGTAAGATTTTCTTGTTCTTCCTTGCCCAGAGTAATGTTCAGGATTTGATAAACTTCTTTATCGACTAAAGTGGGTTCAATGATGAAATTATTAATAGCATCGTCTTCCATTTCATTCTTAAAAGTTAAGGCCTTCCCTATAGTTAATAGTGGCTAAACATCCTCCTCTTCGTCTGGCTCTATCCAAAAAGAGGTTTCAGCTTCTAGACTTGGCCGAGCTGGAGGATAAAGGGTGAGGTTCTTAGTCTCGGTGCCATTTAATATGGTCATAGACCCAGATCGACAGCTGGTGCAAGCATCAGCTGTGGCCAACCAAGGCCTTCCCAGGATTAATGGGTGTCCTCCTAGCTACGACTTTGGTTGTAACACCAAGAAGTCAGTAGGATATTCCATGAATCAACTAAGATGACGAGATCATCCAGAATTCCTTCAGGTTTAATGGTAGATCAGTCCGCCGGTTCTAAAACAGTGGGGGTCGGCCTAAGATTAGTGAGCCCATGTTTTCTTACAGTCTCAATTGTTATGACATTATTCGCTGCTCCTAAATCTACTAGTATGTTGGGTATCTGTGTATGCCCTATCTGCACAGTGAAAGTGGGATTTCCAGGGTCATCATACTTAGTCACTGGGGTTTTTCCTATTATTAATGTAGATAATTTCCCTATGACGTGAACAGTGGGAGGATCTAAGGGCTTCCTTCCTGGTTTCTTGGTGCACAGGTCCCGAACAGTTCTAGCATAAATAGGTACATCTTGAAGAGCTTGAAGGAGGGGGATTTTAACATAAAGATCTCTTAACTCTCCTAGGAGATTAAACTAAGGTTTCCCCCCCCCCCACCCGCCCTTAGTAGCATTAATCTCTCGGGGTACGGTGGTTGCCTAATCAGCTGGGTAGGCCGCGCATTGCCAGATTTATCATTTTGTGTTTCAGTCGTCCCATCTATGGGATGTTCAACATCTTCAATAATAGGAATTGTATCGGACGGATGTTGTAGACTCGCCCCTTCTTCATGGATAGAAGGTGGAGCATCTTCTGTAATTACAGGTTCTACTATTTTTCCTGATCGTAAATGAATATCACTGCAAAGTATAGGGGAAAGAGAGTAGGTCGGCATGTTGACAGTCTCCAATTGATGCACTGTTTTATTATTCGGGTTAGGATTAGGTTGAGTAGGCAGCTGAGGTCGTATCGGTGCATTAGGGACAGAATTGTTCTGCAACTGCAGCTATGACTGCTGAGGAGGGTATTGAGGATATTGAGGGTATTGAGGAGAGTACGGCGACTGTTGTGGTGGAGGTTGTTGAGGAAACTGGTTCCCTGGATGGAAATTCCTCCATCCAGGAGACCACGAAGTAGGTTGGTGTGGTCGATGTGTCCAGGGACTCCATGAGTTATAATTTTGTATTACAGGTTGGGAAGGATTCCACTGAGCATAATTTGAAGGGAATTGTGTATTCACATTTTGCATATTATTCCAATTGCTCATATTATTCAAAAATGGAAACGAGTCTGGGGACATACCTTGGTTTCGAGGTTGCCAACGTTTCTTCTGTGCAATGAAATAGGTCGATTCCACCTCTGGAGTTGATGCCTGCAGGACAACCTTCACTTGGGGAAGTGAGGGACATTCTTTCGTGTCTTGGTTCAGCTCGCACAGCTGACACACCTCTACTTTATCAAGCGGGCACTCCCTCAGAGGATGGTTCTTTCTACATCGAGGGCAGAACACACCTAGTGTGAGGTCCTCCACTGCCTATTTTTGTTTCGCCTTTAGGACGTCAATTTTCGAGGAAATAAAGCTCATCATTTCTGTTTTCAAATTTTCAAGGAGATTTCCTATCTCTACACGGGTGGCTCCTCCATTAGATGACTTCTGAGTTCTGTCAAAGACATCACTTTCTAGCTTATCCCGTTTGTCCCACCTATTGTTCCGGGAGGATCTCCTGGAGTACCTTTTACATAATTCCACAATCTTTCCAAAAGATTCCTTGGAGATATCTCCCTTTCCTAGCAGGTTTAACATATCTAGACAATCATCCCTAATCCTGTAAAGCAGGATTATCTTGAGCACATCTAGCCCCATGTTCATCTGCCCAGCTCTTTGCACATTGTATAAAATCCTTTCCACAAAATCCTCCAGACTCTCGTCCTCCTTCTGCACCATTTTGAACAATTCTTCTCTTTTGTCCTTGGTGTTGCAATATTCCTGATATTTCTCCAAGAACACCTGTTTCATTTTGTCCCAATTAGCGACAATTCCTCCTCCTAGGCTCATGAACCAACGTAATGCGTTGTCCTTCAGGGTGGCAGGGAAGAGTTTTAGCTTTTGTGCATCGGTGATGTAATCGTAGCTGCGACAGAGGATATCGAATTCAAAAAGAAATTCATCTGGATCCTCTACCGCTTTTCCATGGAAGCGAGGCAACACCGATGGTGAGATATTTTTCATAGGGGCTGTCCCTTCTGGCTGCTGAATCGGAAATTGTAGTGTAGCCACTGTTCCTTCAGGCAGGGAGTGATTTTCGTGATGATAGTTTTCCCCCATTTCCTCTTCCTCGTCAGATTCGTGTCTATTACTCATCTCCTCTTCTGTTTTCTCTTCTTCGTTCATTCCTACGTTCTTTTCCTCGTTCTTTTCTTCGTTCTTTTCCTCGTTCCTTTCTTCGTTCCTCCACTGATCAGTAATATTTTGGTGGAACTGTGTCCACTCTTCTTCAGTTACAACCTTCCCGTAAATGTGGTAGATCGGGCCTCTACTAGCAGGTCCAGTTGTTCCAGCTTTGTCCTCTTCTGCAGGGATATTTGAGGAAGTCACGGCTGCTCGTGTGTTCTCCACTGTGGATCCTGACGTTGGTGCCCCAGGATCGGTAGGGTTTCTTCTGATAGGAGTTTCTTGATGGTGAGCCTAGGTGGATGAATCAGTTCTATCAACAAGATCGTCAATGAATGTCCTTCTGCCCAATTGTGGACCTCGACCGCGACCCAAGCCACCTGCACTGTTAGTATTTTGTGGGGTTTTGGGAGTTGAAATATGATCACGCTTTACCCTTCTCGTATTCATGCAACCCAAATTATTACAGCAAAATAAATAGAAAAGACTGACTAGAAACAATTACAAAATGCAACTAATGATGGTGTTTAATCTTTATCCTTCCCCGGCAACGGCGCCAAAATGTCGAGCACCCAATATGCAAGTAGATTACTACCAACGTACAAAGTGTACAATATTTATTGTTAACCCGGGAAAGTCTTGTATTTCAAGGATAAAATGCACAGTATATGCTTAAACACAAAGTCACTGAAATTGAACAATACTATCCTCTGTTCAACTATGCTCGTCCCAAGAATCTATGTAATCCCATTTATCTTCTAACACTACAATCACAATTACTTTCTGCTATGCTTTGATCTAAGAATGGAAAGATAAACATCATATCTAAATTACAATTGCAGATGAAAGGAAATCCTATTCACATCCCTGAATGATTAATTCACCTATCCAATCTGATTATTCTAGAAAACCACAAGTGTAATTTGAATATTGATCTAGGAATTCAAATGTGAAGATTGAGTTCGGCTACTCTAGAAAACTGAAATGCAGGAATGAAATTCAGCAATCATAACAATGAAGACAAGTTGCAAAGATTCATGGAACAACAACTCAGACCTCAAGATGAACAGAGTTGTTTACAGTTACCACACGAATTGCATAAAAGATGATTACCTACTCAGTCGACTGTTACACTATGCCACTACAAATCTCCAGGGAATGCAATCACAACACACTATAAATCCACACTTACCACAGTTGCTTATGAAATAAATATAATTAACATAACATCACAAGACAATTGAATTAAAAAGTCCTAATTTAACTCAACAATCTCTGTGGAAGGCGGGCCCAGCCTTCACACAGAGATGCAGGCGTAAAAACCCTTAAATCAGAAGTAACTCCTTGTATTAATAGATAAAGTCATTACACAATCCCTCCTCACAGCCAATACAGTGAATGAATTATATGTTCAGCAAAACCCCCTGGGTCGAGACAATTCTCCATATTTATACCATGTGGATCGTAACATCTGATCCTATTATGGGGCAGCCATGAAGATCTCTAATCTTTAGGCGCCCTAAATGACACTAGTTGTTACAAAGATGACATGATAAGAAAATAGAAAGCACAGGAAAACTGTTAATCGCCCTAGGAGTAGCGATATTTTCTGATTACGACTACACCCAAGCAGCAATGTACTATGGATCTCCAGATCTGGCACATTCTGTTGTAGCTGCCTTGTCACAGCTTTGTCCAAGATATCGCACTAGAACCGCATGCCTTCGGTGATGATAGGATGGCTGAGGATCAGCTTGAGCGGTGAATATCCATCCTTTTCGAGAATTGTTCAGCCAAATCTTCCTGCAGTCCACTTATCTCAAACTACCTTTATAAACCATAATATGTTAGCACATCAAGAGATACACAGCCTTAATTATCACAATCATAAGTATTAATAAAATAAAGCAATGACCATTCATACCTTGGTAGTTTGAAGAGTAGAGTGGGGATAACATGTCTGATTGGTACGCTAAATGGGGTAGGATAGGGGAAGAAGAGGTAATTGAGGGTGGTTAAAAGAGGCCATTTCTGGGCTCAACACATAGTTTACATGTTAAATGTGAGACAGTTAAATGTTTAATGTTAAATCTAAATTAGCTAACCTATTTGTCTACACACACCATATCCAATTCATCAATTGTTACAATCAATATATGCAGTTGTTCAAACCCAACTATAAACAACTAAGACTTGGACTGAGAGAAGCACAAGTGTAGTGAAGGGGATGAACTGTAGGGATAATGTCAACTACTTAGCATTTATTTCGTCATTAATATTAAGGAAAATGTTTATTATGTTGGTGTTTTCTATAATCCAACCCTTATGTGGATCTGAACTCTCTTGTTTTATCACAGTTCTGTCATGTTCCCATACATGTTGTTGTAACCATGGCAAGAGGGAATTATGTTTCTTGAACAAGGAGGACACGAAGGCAAGTCACTAGAAGTGCACGTCTACAACATGATTCATCAGATGAGGAAACAAAATAGAATGTTATTGGCCAGAATGAAGATGCAAATGGTGAAGATCAATGCATGCCAAATCCTGATGGTGCTGCTCCACTAGCACCTGAAGTGTAGGTAAATGGTTCAAGCAAGAGGACACGATGAAGGAAATTATGATGTCTAACAACATGTTTTATGTGAGAGAAATTGCAAACAAGTATGGGAATGTACCAACCTCAATGCATTATTGGCTAAATGGTCACACTCATACCAAGAGGAAAGGGACTCTCACAATGTTAACTGAACAGGAGGAGGAAGAAGTTGTCAGTTGGTGTAAGGATATGGTTGATATGGGCCACGAGTTGGAGTTGATACAACTGAAGTTGAATGTTGCACAAATCTGTTAATCAAGGTCTAATCCATTCATAGATGGTTTTCCTGGGAAGTCATGGTGGGAAAGGTTTAAGAAAATACATATATAAATTGCTTTTATGAATAAAAGAAGTCCTATATATAAACAAAGCCTTGAATTTGCTCCCTACAATTGTGTACAGGTTCTATGACACTCTATATAATGCCTATCAAAAACATTTATTTAGTCTAGATTATATACGGAATTGCGATGAAACTATGTTACAATTTAGAAGGAATTGTGGCATGTGGATGATGACGAGGAGAGATAGTAGGTGTGATGTCTCATTTTTTACAAGCTGGCGAATCAATTAATGACCAATGTCACTTTGGACAAAACACACACTATTACCAAGGACATGAAGTCCTCAGTGGAAAAATGGACCAATTAAGTAGTATCAAGTGACATGTGCAACATGCAATGCATAATTTAAAATGCATGTGGAATGCATAATTAAAATTGCATGCATGCATATTTAAAGTTGCATGCAGCATGCAAAGGTAAAAAACGAGCAATAAATGAAGAAAAAGTAAATGGCTAGGTGTTCATTGTTATTATTAATCTTTAAGAATTGATTTGAGAGCTCTTTGAGCTTCTTCAATGTTAGGGTGAACTACCTTGATCAATATTGGGTTCGATGGCAAAACCTATCCATCCTATCCAACATAGAGGATAGATCACACAGGTCTATCATTGTGCTTTGAAGAAGATAAATATTGATTGAGTTTGTGGTTAGAGATTGAGGCTATAGGTAGCTAGGTGCATTCATTCATTAATTGTGGGCAGTGATTTCCTTTATTAAAAAAGGGCATCTTCATCAAACATTAGGCCAACGAATTTATTCCTAACTATTTCATGGCCTCTTGTTGAGATCATGGACATTCTTATTATTGGTGGATAGGTGCATTAATCTATTTGGGAGAGCAATATATCAATTGTTGAGGTATATGTGGGACTTTTTTAAGGCGTGTCTCTATTGGAAGCTACAAACCCATAAAAGAAGATCGTGAACTATTGTTAGAGAATCCTCCCTCTCTCTTTGGTAGTGTTTATCATTAAAGTAGGGGCCTCCATCTTAACTATTGTGAATTCTTTTACTAGGGACGTGGATCTAAGACGGTAGCTACATACCAAAGAAAGAAGGTCACAACCTCTGATATAGGGAAGCACTCTAGTACTAAAGGTTGTAACCCATCATCTTAGCAACGATCCAATGATATGGAGACCAGATCCAAATTGAAAGGAATGTGACACCAGTTGAGGGCGGAATTACATTGAAAGGACCATGATATCACTCCTAGACGAGGTTTGTGAGTAAGAAATAAGTTGCATTGCCAGTAGTAAGGGATGCATGCATTGAAGAAGGACGTGGAATATTCGTTAGAGTCTAGAGTCTCTTTGTCAGGAGATTATTGCAAACTCTGTCATCACCATACAAACCCCAAGTGTCCATTACCATTGGTACAACCATCTTCATTTAATTGTATTTGTTGCTACATGTCATACTTATACCATCTTTGAGATCTGATTTTTATTGGATAGTTGAAGTAAATTCCATAGTTTGTTATTGAATAACACTTCTATGAAATTCCTTGGGGTGTTTCCAAGTTTGAAACTATTGAATCCATGAGACTATATTATTAACGTTGCATGCAATTGTTCCTAGGTTAAAAAAACACTTAAGAAAATATTGCATAAACCCAACCAGTCATATAAACTATCAACTATGAAACACATGCAAGAGTAGTCTCAGAAACTTGGCATATTGCAATAGGAATGTGCCTAAAATTTTGCCTAAGAGTTGGGAGTGGATAACCATTTTGTGCTTCGTAAATGCAGTCGGTGCATCAATCCCTGGGTTCTATCTATTCAAGGGAAAGACTCTGTTGAAAAATTATATCAAGAACTATGAGTTGGGAGCATGCATGGTTGCACATCCAAATGCGTGGATGACCAAAGAATTATTTGTGAATTGGTTGTGCCACTTTGTTGCATCTATAGTAGGTGGTGTATCACGTAAAAACAAACACTTGCTTATATTCGATGGCATCCACATAGCCCTATAAACAATTGAAGCGGCAAACACCATGGGTGTTGATATGCTAACCTTACCTACACATACCACCCACGGGTTACAACCCCTTAATGTGAGTGTGTTTGTGTTATTTAAATCTTTTGTAAGGTCTAAGCGAGCTGCGTGGATGGAAAAGAACCCTGGGTTGGAGGTAAAAAAGTTTGAATTAACTAAACTTGTCAGTAATGCATTTATAAGGCTCTCACTCCCTCAAATATCGAGTTTGGGTTTAGGAATACTAGAATCTAGCCACTAGACTATGATGCTCTTCTCCATGATATGGATTGCAACCAAGCTTTTGAGGTACATGAAAATGATGAAGATGTTGCAACAAAATATGCAGATGCTACAGATAACATGTTATCCCTCTCTCAAGGACATTTTTAACCATTGGGTGACAACCATGAACATGTCACCACTGCTCAATATAACAATGAAGCTAGTGAAGATGTGATGGGATTTGTTCAATCTGTACATGAAACATGTACACATTCGAGAAATGAAGTTCATAATGGCATTGCTAAAACTCATGTGGTCAAAGGTTTCCAAGCATTGTGAAGCAGTGAAGAGCAGTTGACATTACCACACAAGGTGGAGTAGCCTTAATGTTTAGTGGAAGCTATGATGGATATGAAAAAACATATTGTTACCAACACCAATGAAGAAAGCATGAACATGCCTTCACAACCCTCATTATTGAATAATGAAGTTGTCTATTATTCTGTGGATTCTAGGGGTTTAGAAGAAGGTGATGTAGGTAGTGAAGAACTAGTTGAAGGAGACATTGTAGATGTAACACAACTTCTAGTTGATACTCATACCCCGCACAATGGTACAACACTCAAGTCATTCCTAAGGTTTCTAGTGGAGAGAGTGGTAGAAAAGGAAATGAGAGGATCAACATATGTTCTTTGCTTGAGCAGGAGTTCACAATTACTCACTTCAGATAAGTACATAAAACTGTTGGCTGAGGCAGAACAAAAGAAAAAGGAGATGCAAGAACTGAGAGAAAAGAAGAAAGATCTTGCAAATGTGAGGAAGGTTGCAAGGATTGTTCAGGCCAAAGAATGAAGGCTTGCAAGGCTTCAAAAAGAGAGAAACAAGCAAGAAAAAGATCACCATAAACAACTGGATAGACATGAAAAAGCACAAAGAAAACACAACAAATACCACAAGAGGATCAACTTAGGATGGAGGAGCAAATAGTGTCCATCTTAGTCAATCAAATTGCGGATAATACACATTTATTCTAAGACCTAATAAACATGCAAATCCGCCAATATCTCTTGGCTTCTTCTGCGCCCCACTTTCTTAATGGCAATGGGAGGGCCAATCCCACATATGCCTTTCCAACTTCTCTATTTAAAAGAAGTACGATGGGGTCAATTCATAACTATGCATTTTCGATTCCTCCATTGTTGCAAGGAGCAAATCAACCTCAGAAAAATGCAGGCTTCTCATACCATTCGACTCATGCAAGTGTAGGCAACTCAACCCATTGGGATCATGCAAATGTAGGCACTTCAACCTACTAGGTCAATGCAAATGTAGGGAACCCTACAACATTAAACAATGAAAACAATCAAATTGCACATGAGTGAATTGATTGTGTGCTTATGCCTAACCACTTCCAAGTGGATTTTGTTAACTCAACAATGTTTTGTTAACTCGGGATTGTTTTGTTGTAATCAGAAACAAGACATAAGGGATTTGGAACCTATATATCCCAGATCCTAGTCTTATATGAATCTCAAGGCTTTTTTCTGATACTTAATTGTGTCATGTCCCCACATTTTGAAAACCAAAAGTCTTGACCATGATAGACACCTAGGGGTTCCAAGTGACATTAATTAATCTAGCAAAGGGAATTTTGCTAAAACATTATCTATGAGGATTATACTTAGTTTTATTTTTATTATTAATTAATTAATGTGCAAATAATATGTAGAATTAAGCTTGTCATGTCAAGAGGGTGCAATAGGAAAGCCAACTTTCCAAGGAGGGGAATTAGAAACTGTATGACAAAAGCAATCAAATAGAAAAAAGGGAAATGCTAAAAGCCAAAGAAAAGCAGCCAAACACAAAAGAGGCAACAATTGGTCAAAGGAGGGCAGAGTTTCTAAATTTGATGCCAGACAATGATAGGGAAACATCTTAATGACACCTACTTACTAAAATTCTCAAGGAGGTCACATTCATGGTTAGGGTTAGGGTTTATAAGTGGACAACTTTCTCTCACAGGTCACCTATTACCTATACCTGCTCAACAAGTCACCCAGGGATCTATTCAAAGGAAACTTGAGCTCCTTTACTCAGTTTGGTTGATGATTGATTTGTGTTCATGTGAAGCATAACTTCTACTGAGTGATGTACCTCATACCTTTGGGAGATGTTCCCCAATTCCTTCCATCCCCTCTCTTCTTCCTCCCTTTATGTTTCATTGCAAGTGTTGGAGATCTAATGTACAACACCATAACTTCTAATCAGACATCCATGGCAGCCATTCTCTTTAGTGAAGTTGAGCTCGAGTGAAGTGAAAGCTTCACCTATGCTCCCATCCATTTTTATGTCATATTTGGGCCTCCTTCCCATTGTTTGGAGTCCAATCTTGGAGTGATCAATCCTCCAACTCATTCTTGATGTGCAACAGCCCATAAAATCTGTTTAATATCTTTGCAATACTCAAGAATAGTGTTATGATCTGTACATCATATCTCATAACATTACAATGGTATTAGAGCTCTTTTTTGGCTCACCCTGTGGAAAGAAATCTCGCAATGAAGAAATGTGCAACCATGTCATACTATGATGATGACTATGATGAGCAATATGAAGAGTACTACGGATAGTATGAAGAAGAAGAAGTCTTATATGTTGATGGATTCCTATCAAGAGATGAGGATGGTTACTTTTGCGAAAATGTGGAGTATGAAGACAACAGCGTTGAACCACCAATGGCTAATCCTAAGAAGGATTTAGCAAAGATTATAGATGAAATTGAAAACTTGCCCCACCACTACAAATAGTGTCTTGCCTTGGGGGAGAGATTTGTAAATCCATTCCTTTCAAAGAGTATTTTAATTGCAGATTTGGATTTGATCCCAAGGATGTAGATGATTATTCTTTCAAGAGAAACAAATCATTACTACAGGAACCAAGTTGTTCCACCTCTCTGAGTAATGAGGAGGAGGAAGGAACCAAAAGGGAAGATTCGTCAAAGACATCTATTGGTCCAAGAATTATGAGATTGTTTGGGTGTTTTTCAAACAGAACTTACAGTGACCATCTTCATGAAGAAGCCTCAAGTTCCTTGAAGAAGAAGAGAAATGAAGTAGAGACAGAGATCCATGAAGTGAAATGGAAATCACCACAATGTGGTTGCATGAGAGCAGAAGTTGAAGTTGAATGCACTTCAAGATTCTTGGTGAGTGATCTGCAGATCACTGATAGAGATGTGGGCTCATGTATGGGTGGAGAGACACCTTTTGGATCAGATCCAAAAGGAGATTACAAATCAGAATTATAGTCACCTTTGGATCCACATAAGGAAGAATAAGACAAGGCCACACCGCTTGGGTGTGAACCAGAGAAATTGGTGGAGGAGCATGCCACCATAGTACCCCTACTGGAATAGGGTAATATGAAGAGAATGGATGATAAGGGTTCTGATTTTTAAAGCAACCATGATTACTTGCATCCATCTGATTCATGGAAGGATGAAAATATTTCACTTTCCTATGAGGACTGCATAATGAAGGACAATGGTGAGGGAAAATAATTCACTCCTAGTTTCTCTGTTGGTGAACACCAAATTAATGCAAAGGAGGGTGATGTTGTTAATGATGATGAGGGAAATTTTGTATCATATCCAAAAGAAGAACATATATCAGATCTGAAATCATTAGTTGATCTTCCTAATGAAGTGGGAGACAAGCCCCCACCTGCTGGGTGTAAACTAGAAAATTCGAAGGAGAGAATTTCGATGCAAAGGGAGGAACACTATTCAGATTTTTATACTCTCTTGCAGTAAGATTAAGTTGCAGCCACATCAGAAGTGAGGCTTGACATTGGTAAGAATTCACACTCCCCTATCATCATTGAGGAGAGCTATGAACCATCTAGTCTTTCAAGTGGGAAAGCATAAACAAAGATTCATGAAGAGAAGCACAAGTTACTGCAAGGTATTTGCAGTGAAGAAGAAGAGGTTCATCTGCCAGCACCTCATTTCATTTTAGGGTCACTGAATATGAGTGAGTGCAACATCAAAGAGGCCCTACACACAATCCATGGAACTCATGCATTGATGACAAACATCTGTTGGAAGTTGGAGGAGAAATCTTCCATGGAAGACATGGAGAAGTTTCAGAAATACATGACAAGCACCAAAGGTAATTTTCTCCAAGTTCTTTCTGATAGAGACAATTTTCTTGAGCTTGTTGAGTTGTTGCATGGATCATCCTTGAATGATGAAGAGTAGAATTACAAGCTCACACAAGAATTATTGACCACCCAATATTCCTTGAGGAGCACTCAATGTGAACTCCAAGAGTCCAAGATGGAGATAGAGCAACTTCACGAGGAGTTGAAAATATTTCACCTACTCTGAAGTGCTTCTGCTTGAGGAACAATAGACTTGGGAGGGGAGGACTATCATGTCCCCACATTTTGACCACCAAAAGTGTTAACCGTGATAGACACCTAGGGGTTCCAAGTGACATTAATTACTCTAGCCTAGGGAATTTTGTCAAAACATTATCTATGAGGATTATACTTAGTTTTATTTTTATTATTAATTAATTAATGTGCAAATAATATGTGGAATTAAGCTTGTCATGTCAAGAGGGTGAAATGGGAAATCCAACTTGCCAAAGAGGAGAATTATAAACTATATGACAAAAGCAACCAGATAGGAAAAAGGAAAATGCTAAAAACCAAAGAAAAGCAGCCAGACACAAAAGAGGCAACAATTGGTCAAAGGAGGGCGTAGTTTCCCTTTTGGAGTTCAGTCACAAAAGCAAGAAATCCAAGAAAATATTTCATAAGGAAAAATAGCAACAATGGACCAAAGGAGGGCACAATTTCCCTTTTGGAGTTCAGTCACAAAAGCAGGAAATCCAAGAAAAGTTGTCATAAGGAAAAATAACAACTATGGGCCAAAGGAGGGCCCAGTTTCTAAATTGGATGGCAGACAATGACATAGAAACGTCTTAATGACACCTACTTACTAAAATTCTCAAGGAGGGCACATTAATGGTTAGGGTTGGGGTTTCTAAGTGGATGACTTGGTCTCACATGTCACCTATTACCTATACCTGCTCAACAAGTCACCCATGGATCTATTTAAAGGCAACTTGATCTCCTTTACTCAGTTTGGTTGATGATTGATTTGTGTTCATGTGAAGCATAGCTTCTACAAAGTGATGTACCTCAGACCTTTGGGATATGTGCCCTAATTCCTTCCATCCCCTCTCTTCTTTCTCCCTTTCTGTTTCATTGCAGGTGTTGGAGATCTAATGTACAACACCATAGCTTTAGGTTAGACATCCATGGCAACCATTCTCTTCAATGAAGTCAAGCTCCAGTGAAGTGAAACTATGGTCCCATCCATTTTGATGTCATATTTGGGCCTCCTACCCACTGTTTTGAGTCCAATCTTGGAGTGATCAATACTCCAACCCCTTGTTGATGTGCAATAGCCCATAAACTTTGTTTAATATCTTTCTAATACTCAAGATTAGTGTTCCGATATGTACATAAGATCTCAGAACATTACAAATTGGTTGTAAAATAGGCAGTGCAAGCCACACTACACATTAATTATGGTAATGAAAACAACTAGTCAGGTTGCACGTATTTGTTTTCATGTCTGATTTCATGTTTTCCAATGAAATATATATTCATTTATTTGTTTCAAGTTTGCAACTACAAATACAAAGACAACTTAAATTTACAATTGAAGGAAACATAGTGCTAAGTGATTTATCAGAGAAACCATAGAGGCAGACGACGTGCATAATTACAACTATAATACCAACTCCAACCATAAATACTACAACTACAATTCAAAATTCATTACAATAACATTTCAATTACCATTACATCACATTACAAAATTCATTGCAATTACCAAATTGCATAGAAGAACATAATTCATTACAAAAGCATTATAATTACAATTACCAAAATGAGTAACAAAACATAATTCATTGCAAAAACCATTACAAGTTACAATTACCAAATTACATAATTCATTACAAAACCATTACAATTACAATTACAAAACCATTAGAAACCATTTTAGAATTCATTTCAAGTACCAAATTATAATAACATGGCCATAATAATTGAAAAGATAATTGTGCCCAACATCACACCCAACATAAACATAGATACAACAAGTTCTTGCATTTAGAGGTTAGGCACACCAACACACCAAAAATAAGAAAAAAGGACCTCTCATCCATAACCAATGTTGAACCATCTAAATATGCATCCCAATCAAGGAGATAATACCTCATGATCTATTATGTCCCATTATAACGCAATTCATTAAGGACAATTTCTGCGAGATGAGGTGAAGAAGATGACAACCTATCCATCTATTCATAAAAAATGTATGTTGGTGTGGCATAACCACTTGTCTATTTGATTTAACGAGATCATGAAGAATTGATTATGGATATAAAACTTAGGCAAGGTTGCAAACAAATCATGAAATCCCACAAAAAAATCCCAAATATTCGCATGAAATCCCACAAAAAAATCCCAAATATTCGCATGATATCCCACAAACCCATCCACTAGGGTCAATGAAAATGATGGAATTGGGGAGGGCTATTAAGAAGACACATGTTCGAGCACCCTTTTGTGGATTTACGCTATGGTTTTGGGAGGTCTTTTCACTTAGGTTTGTTTTGGCTAGGCCAATTCGAATAGGTGAAGCCCTAATATGCACAGTGAATATTGCCAACCAATATCGTTAGGGTCACTGCAAAAAATGTAGGGTAACCTGTCATAACACAACCAAGCCCTAATATGTCCAAAATGCACAAAGGTGGCATTCAAATTCTAATAAGCCCAACAACCAAAATCATTAGGGACACTACAAAAAATGGAGGGTAACCTGTCATAATACAACTAGGCCCTAATATGGGCAAAAATGCACAAAAGTGGTGTTCGAATTCCAACAGTTACAACCATACCACAACTAAGTTACAAGCGATTTTAAATAATCCGAACAACAAATTCTAACAACAGTAATATTAAATAAATATTAAATAATCATTAGTAATTAAGAATAACTAAAAGACGTAACCCTACATGAACGATCACCATAGAGCCTATAAAAGCTAGGCCAACATTTATCGTAACATCATCATTTTTTTATTCTATATATACATATATACATATATACATATATACATATATGTATATACATATATATATATATATATATATACACATATATACATATATGTATATATGT